>JAJPUD010000249.1:191587-222595 GCA_023553655.1 Myrmecobius fasciatus
AAAGAAAGAAAGAAAGAAAGAAAGAAAGAAAGAAAGAAAGAAAGAAAATCTTATCTCTTAAAATGCTTACCATTTTAATGGGGAAAGACAATATAATAAAAAGAATCTGAAAAGGGCAGAGACTAGGTACCTGGCATAGCACATGTATGATAGTGGTAGGGCTGAAACCAAAGGGTACCAAGTGGGGAGAAATGAAAAGTTGGTCGCATTTATGAGCCCTCAGTAAATGGAGGGTTTGGAAGGAGTGTTTTGTCTTGGAGCCAGATATATAGGTAGGTGTTTAATAAATACTTTTTGACTAACTTGTTTATTATATCCTTTATTCTATCTTGGTTATTTGTAGTATACCCAAATGACCATGTTGCTTCTGTTTCTGCTTCCATTTGTACTGATCATCTTTGTTTTGATTCATCTATAAAAGTAAATGACACCCTAATCAAACTGAAAAAAATATTTATGATAAAATAACAACTGCTGGTCATGAAAATCATATATGGGATCCTGCTCAGATATTCACTTTGGTAATCTTATCTTGAGAAGTGCAATGATTTCAAATGACAAGTTATATTTAAAATGTGCTTTATAAAAGGGCTTTGAGTATTTTTCCTCATCATATATTAAAAAGAGAGGTGTTTTAAGGAATAATTCATCCAGCATTTAACAAATGTTTTAAAAATAACTGTAGAGTCAAAGTATGATTCAAGGAAGTGAGGAAAATAGAAAAATAAGGCATTATCTCTAACTTCAAGAGGGTTGCCACGTAGGAAAACATAGTAAAGTAATTAAATCTAGATTGGGCCAAATTCTACTGTTTTGACTTCAAGAATGCCTTCTACTAGATATAATTATAAGAGGTTAATTTTAAACCAAACAAATGTGAAAATATAATTTTTACACAAAACAATTCATGTCATTAATTACTTTTAAATATTCATTATTTTATAGATGAATTCATAATAACAGTCATTAACAAAGCCATTTCTCTTAGATTAGAAGTTTTTAACCTTTTTCTTTGTCATAGTTCCCTTTGGCAAACCTATGAAGGCCATGGATTTCTCAGAATGCTATATTTATATGCATAAAAATATTATTAAAGAAAAGCAATGATAATGAAATGCAGTTGTCCTAAATGCTAAGGATACAAATAAGAAAATGAAATCCAGTCCTTTCCCTCAAAGTGCCTACAGTCTAGTGAATAGTTTACCTTCACCAAAAGAATGTGAAAATGGAGGGAAAGGCCCCTGTTGTGTGGGTATGATGGTCATGATGATCTAGGCTGGTGAGTGATGAAGTGTTATCTGGAGGATTAGGAAGGAATATTTTGCTGACTATGTGTACTTTTTGGCAATTGAATGAGCTCTAGAAGGGTCACAGGAAAAGAAATGGAAATTATCTCTTCCCTGTGACATAACATAAGGAAGACTTGTAATCTATCTAGTCCTGCTAATAGAATAGAGACAATTGAGGTATGTAAATGATCTTATAAGTATACTAATTCAGATAACCAAATCCCAGAAAAGTCCTCTTTTTTTCTACTTTATATAGCTGAAATATTCCTTTTGTTTTAACTGTCAAGATATTTACATAGAGAAAAATTAGCTCTTGTCCTCTGTTGCAGTAGCAGCCCTACAGATGCAAAGTAACTTGGGTTTTTTTGATGGTTTGATCAATTTTCATGACACAAACTTTCAAAAGAGATATATTTCACTAGGCCTAGAGGGATTAGGCTAAAGTATATACTCTGAGCTCAGTTTAATTGTTTTGATTTTTGCAAGCACATATAGTATTAAACATTGCATACAAGTATACCCAAGTGAACCATCATATTTTATTCCATCTTAACCTATGTCTCCCAGTTATCTCTTAGTTAGATCATTCTATTACTACCTATTTAAGGTAAAGGTTCAGTTCTGTTACAGAATTAAAATATTCAGACAGATACTACCAAGTTGTTTAATATTTTTTATACTTAGTCCTCCATGGTTATACTTAACATTTTCTCTAGGCAAACATTTATTTCTCAACCATTTGGTATAAGCTACTTACCTTGTACACTTGATATTCTTAATGCCGTCATAAGCCTCACATGCCTCTGCATATATACATGATAGTTTATGAAATTTCCAGTATAGTAATTATCTAAATTTTACTTCCTAGTGTTTTTGGTAAAGCTAATGGGCCTATGAAATTGTCAATATCTTGAATGTGATTCATATACACATTTCACATTTAAAGCACCACAGTTTTCTGCCTCACATTTATTGAATTGAAAAACTCAAGACATTTTGCAATGCATTTTATGAGTAGGAAAGTTGGAAGAGGTTATTATTGAGAACAATTTATTCCAATATGAATGGATTAAAAGAATCACTGTTGAACAGTCACTCGCTCAGTTTCAAGATGGGCAGAAGTTGCAGTATAGAGAGACAGAGAAACCTGAAGTGACATTTTTGCCTTGCCAATACTACCATCATTACTTATTGCTCTATTCTTCATGGTATAATAATGGTTTTAGAGAGTAAGTGCTGAAAGTGATTGACTTTAGAGATGAAAAATGTGTTGTCACAATAGCAAAGCTTGGGCTGGATTCAAAAAAGCAAATAGTAATGTCTTTCCCTTGTTGCTTAATGAAAGTAAGCCTGGAACCAAAGATTAGGAAACATGGCCTGAATCCTCAGAAAAGATGAGAGAGTCCATAGTTATAGAGCATTAGGTTACAAGCAACCATCTTTAAAAACAACAACAACAGAAAAGCAACATATGAAAGGATAAGACAAATGGTCTTGGACTTCCCAATCTGAAGTTGATATAGCAGATAGAACATTGAACTAGGAGGCAGGAAAGACTGAATTAGAATCCTATGAATTAGTATATGTGTAACCCTGGGCAAATTATTTAAATTCTCTTATCTCTTCTAATCTCATCTGTAAAATGAAGCTTTTTAACACCTCAGGGGTTTGTTGTAATAGTAAAATGAGATATTGTAAAGTGCTTTGCAAATATTAAAATACTAAAAAGACTGTTGGTTAATAAAATTATGAACACATTTTTAAAAAGCAAGGATCGTCCACAATTAAGGGTTCAAATCCCAGCTGGTTTGATTCATCACTTTATTTCTGCCAAGTGTGATAAATTGAGTTTGGCATTGTCTATGGGCCTTTTGGGAGAGACCTTAAAACCCCATCTGTTCAATGTACTTTAAAGATTCCACAGCAGTTTTTAGAAGAATATGCATTTGTACTGTGGCAATAGTACATGTACTATAGTGGTGTAAGCACATTAATAAGATCTCCCTCCTTTAGAAGTTTTCTGTTTCTAAGTTTAAAAGCATTCTTTTTCCCAAACAAATGACTCTTTCCTAGAATAATATCTGTTGAAAATGAACACATTTTGGTAAATGTAATTTCTAATAGTGAGTAATAAAAAAGGTAGCTATCTCTTTAGATACATGCTTAGAAATGGCTAAAATGCCTGCTTAAAGCTGAACCTATCACCATTTTGTCTCAAACCATTCCCCTTTTGTCAGTTCAGGCTCTGAATCAGAAAACATCCATGAAAAAGAAACCTGAAAACATGTCTGCATAGACATTCTGTTTGCACAGATTGTTCAATACTGACACCGCCTTTGAAAATACAGATAGTGGTGGCTGTAGATTCTAACTCCAAGTTTAGAGGTAGAGCATCATTTATAGGACACAGTTAATGATGGCAAGGGCTTTTTGTGACATCTCTTTGGTATGCTTCTACATGACCTTGTCAAAGTTAAAAGCTCATAAAATTCCTATTTACTTTTTATGGCATTACAATTCTGCATAACAGTGCTTAAAACAAAAAACACAGTATAATTATACTGTCGATCAAGCAGCTAAGAAAAGCATTTTCCACCAGCCTTATACCTACCAAGTGTAAATAATTTATCAAACCAGAAGTCATGACTAAGTGGCAGCATTTGGGGGCTAGTTAAACACTTGTCATAGCTCTGTGGTTTAAGAGGCCCATGCACAGAACACAGCTTGTTTACTTTTATCCTATGAGTGTAAAAAAATTGTCATTTGTGCCTGTCGGATTTCCATGCAGGCTTTAATAAAAATATCAAATTGTCAATAGAAATCGGAACAGGTGTATAGTGAGGGTAATAATGATGTTTTATTCATATGCATTTCCAGCCCATTTAACTTCATCCAACAAACAAAAAATATTTTCTTCATTACCTCCAATTAATGTAAATGTCAAATGTGTTGAATATATTATCACACTGATAATTTGTTGTGTTGATTGATTTGTAGAATGTTTTGGATTAAAGTAACAATTTTTCTTACTCTACTCCCAACTGCATGTTCTTATCTGTCACCTCTGGATTATGTAAATAATGAATTTATTTCCATTAGATCTAGCACTAATTCTGGTAAACAAGATCTTCAAAGTGCTAATAATTCTGTGTTTTTCACTCAACTCATTATTTTCCTAATAATTGCATTAATTTTAGTCAGATTATATTAATTACAAAAAAGAGTATATATCTTTTTCCAATAATGACAAGATGACCCTTTTTAGATTATTTAATAAAGGATTATTTAATAAATTCTATATCCAGTAGCAGAGATTTCACTTATTAATTATATTTAGTAAACAGTTTAACATTAATATCACATTATACACATTGGAAATATCCATAAAGATTTTCCTTACCATTTAACAATATCTACTTTATTAAGTATTTTTAGAATAAAAAGAAATAGTTCTTTTGGGAAAAAAGTGAAAGTTTGATAATTGGTATAAAAGATTTCTGTTTTCATGTAGATACAATTGGTGTATTTTTTATAACTAATAATAAATATCTTATGTAATACGTATCTAATTTCTAAGATAATTGAGTTCTACAAGAAAGAATGTGTTATTGTCATTTTGTTTCCTTCCTCTGAAATTCTCTTCCTTCATTATTTCTGCCTCTTTAGTCCTTATTCCACAAAGAATATAGAAAGACTAGGGCTAAGGTTCTAAAATCTGCAAATAAAGAAAGGCAAAAAAACTTGTTTTAAAAAGAATGAAGGCAGAGAAAAAGATAAAAAGATTAAAAAGGGAGGGGGAAGAAGGATGAGTATGGTGAGATATATTTGATGGCTAGCATGACTTGATATTATGTTGCAAATTAAAAGAATTATTTAAGGAAAGTAAACTACAAAGTCTATCATTTCACATATTTTTCTCCAGAAGAATTCTCAGATTATGAGATGATGATAAGTTCCTTAGAGTACTTCAAAAGCTGCTCAAACGTCACTAGCAACTTACATACCATTCAAAGTGAGGCACAGATTAAAAAAAAGACTAATATATTTATTTTTAAAAACATAAGCTTATATTGAATAGTTTGTTTCTATGAGGTTTCATACTTATTTGCTCCTCTTTTTTTCTTCCAATTCTCTATTTCAAAAATGTGGTGCTTATTCTTTTTCTTTCTGGTATGCTACTTCTCTTTGCCAGATTGATTGGATCTATTAGGCTTAAGATAATAGTGGGCAGATAAAAATGACAAAACCTCTACTGAGCTAGCAGGAAACTTTCACAGCTTGGTCCAATATACTGGAGCCAAAAGAATGGTCGCTTTTCCAGCTGTGTGACAGCACCATGATCTCCATCTAAATGCACTTTTTTCCTTTGGTGTGAGTCCTGAAAGATCATGGTCAGATTTTGTGTGTCAATGAATAAATCAATCAGGAAGCAAGTCGGAAAATTAGCATCATATGGAAAATGTTTTGAAGGGAAACTGTCCCCAAGAACTTATGGAGACTGAGACCAAAGTCATCACCCCTAGTCAGCAGTACAACTCAAAAAAATCTGCTAATGCAAAGGTTTGACTCCAGTTTAAATGCTGAAAGAGAGCATAAATAGAGGAGCTCAGGGGTTCATAAACAAATTCATGGATACGCAACAGTGACTAGTAGTTCATATTTTGTGCTTCTCAAAATAGCACCTTTTAAGTGCTTAATATTTTCTCTACCATGCACACCATCATCTTGCTCTCATTTATGCAGCCAAGCATGTGAATTCATTGAAGTAAAAGAATGTGCCGCCTTACAGTGCATCATGACTCACTCCACTCTTGTGGAAGGGGGGGAAATAACATTGTGCTTACAATTTACTTACCTTAAGACCTGCATGCTATCACTTGTTTAGGCTGAAATCCTCAAGGGATGAGTGAATTTTCTCATTCTGGAAAAGACATGTATAGTCAGAGTAGATCAGTGAGTACCTTTAGAAGACTAGGGGAGGGTATAAAGCAGAATGATTTTCTCTTTTTTGAGAAATACATAAGATGAGGACCGTGAAGAAGGCAGAATGGCATTGTAAGAAGAGCACTATATTTACAGATACAGATTGATAAAATTTTATATTTGGAAGGTAAGTCAGGGGCCATCTAACCCAACTCATTCTAAAGAAAGTAACTTAACTGAAACATGCTTGAGTTTTTACTCAGCCTGTTCTTGAAGACTTCCAGTGAGGAAAACCAATTACTTCTTGATGTAGCCTGTTGTATATTTGGTTAGTACTTATTGTTAGAAAACTCTTTGTGCCATTGAGCCTCAATTAGCCTTTTTTTGTAATTCCCATCCATGTTCCCATTTCTGCTATGAAGAACAACTTATCCATCTTTACATTTAAGGGTTCTAATAAAGTTCTCATCTCTAAAATATATAGAGAATTGTCTCATATTGATAAGAATTCAAGCCATTCTCCAATCGATAAATGGTCAAAGGATATGAACAATTTTCAGAGGATGAAATTAAAACCATTTCTATTCATATGAAAAGGTGCTCCAAATCACTATTGATCAGAGAAATGCAAATTAAGACAACCCTGAGGTACCACTACACACCTGTCAGATTGGCTAAAATGACAGGAAAAGATAATGACAGGTATTGGAGGGGAAGGCTGGGACACTGATGCATTGTTGGTGGAGTTGTGAACGGATCCAGCCATTCTGGAGAGTAATTTGGAGCTACACTCAGAAAGTTATCAAACTGTACCTACCCTTTGACCCAGCAGTGTTTCTACTGGGCTTATATCCCAAAGAGATCTTAGAGGAGGGAAAGGGCCCCACATGTGTGAGAATGTTTGTGGCAGCCCTTTTTGTAGTAGCTAGAAACTGGGAATTGAATAGATGCCCTTCAATTGGAGAATGGCTGAATAAATTATGGTATGTGAGTATTATGGAATATTATTGTTCTGTAAGAAACAACCAGCAGGACGATTTCAGAGAGGCCTGGAAAGACTTGCATGAACTGATGCTGAGTGAAATGAGCAGAACCAGGAGATCATTATACATGGCAACAACAATACTATATGACGATCAATTTTGATGGACATGGCTCTCTTCAACAATGAAATGTTTCAAACCACTTCCAATTGTTCAGTGAAGAAAGCCATATACTCCCAGAGAGAGGGATGTGAAATGTGGACCACAACATAACATTCTCATACTCTGGATTGATGTTTGCTTACATTGTGTTTCCTTTATCTGATATGTCTTTCGTGTAGATATGATTTTTGTTGCACAACAATGATAAGTGTGGAAATGTGTATACATATATTCTTTGTCAAGCATTTTAACATAATTAACATGTAATGGATATCCTGCCATCTGGGGGGGGTGGGGAGTTGGGGGGAAAAATTTGTAACACAAAGATATGTAAGGGTTAATGTTGAAGAATTACCCATACATATGTTTTGCAAATAAAATAAATTTTTTTTTAAAAAGAACAACTTATCTTATGCCTTTCCTCTTTCATCGCCCTTCAAATAATTGTAGCAATTATCTACCATACACCCCAAATCTCTTTTCTAGTTTAAATTTTAAACCATTTTAATCAATCCAATTATTACATGGACTAAAAAACCTTTACTATCTTCATTGTTCTGTTTGGTATGCTCTCTAGTTTATCAGTGCCCTTTATCAAAATGTTCAAAACAAAAGCTGTAAATTGGAATGTCAGATCTGATACCTATGTGACCTAGAACAAAACATTTAACTTCTATGGACTTCAATTTTCTCATTTTTGAAATGTTGACATTGGACCCCAAAATAAATGACTTCTAAAATCCCTTTTAGCTTTATTTCCCATGATCCTATGAAATAATTACAAAGTTTACTTATGGAAAAAAATCTCAACTATAAATAAATTTATTTTATTTTTCTGCTTAGAAATGAGTAACCATGTCATGTTGAATATATGCAGAACAATGTCACAATTGTTAAATGTATCATTATTTTATTATCACAAAAATAAGGAATATATAAATTAACTAGATAAAATGTCAATAAACTTTTCTATGATTTGAATCATGAATATTCTCTATTATTAAAATTGTGATGAAGGTAGAAGCCACTCTGTATTTAAGAAATGTTATGATCCAATTTAGACAAATTCAGAGATTCTTTGAACATTTTACAGATACCACTTCTATTAAATTTTGTGTCAACATAAAACTTCAAAAATATTAAGGACTTCCTATTGAGTAGTCTCTAGTTTATTAGATCTTTTGTCCAAATCCATGATTTCACAGAGCTTCTAGTGAAGAAAATCCCTGACAGATTAAGATCTCCAACTGTTCTACAATTTTAAGGGAGAATGGGGGCACTGAGAAGATGTGACTTGCCTTGTTAGCATCATAGTGTGTGTCATAGGCAGGACTTAACTGCAGGTTTAGTATTATCTTTCTTAAAATCTAAATTTCCTTTGTAAAGCTCCTTGAAGGCAGGGACTATGTCTCTTGTCATCTTTATAACCTAGTCTTAAGGCACAGAGACACTTGTTTTCTAATAATGTTTGCTGGATTGTGAATTAGTAGAAAGAGCCTTGGCTTTAGAAAAAGGGTATGAATTTGAATTTGAATTCCAATCCCCCTGGAGGCTTCAGTTTCCTCATTATGCCAAATCTATGAGCACTCTAATGCATGTGGAACCATTAAAAAGTATATGTTATTTACCTATAGGCTATCAAGGAAAATAGTTATGACAAAGGCAGACCTTATGAAAATAGTCTTCTTAGCAAATTAAAAAAAAAATTAAAGTATCCATTTGGATAAGGGAGGATTCTCCCTCATATGCCCAATTATCCAGGAAGAGACACAGAAGACATGAAGCTTCATTTCCTCTGAAAAATAAATACTGCATATCCCATTGTTATCTCCAGTACATGCAAATCTCATTTCCTCAAAATAAGGACTAGGAAAAATCTCTGCTTACAGAAAAGGCAATGAATTTTTCAGGGAAGTTCACATTACATCAGCTTCTGCTGTATGCAGAATTTTGAAGCATAGAATCTTTTCCTCTGTATTGTCATCATTCAAGAAAGTATCTATTCGTTCCTGACAATGACAATTATTAGTAATGATTTCAAATAAAGACCTTTTGTTATTATGATGTAAAATTGATGTAGGATATACAAGTGCCTCAAGGGGGAGAAAAGCTACTGAAGACTTGATTTCAAAGTTGATAGTCTGATTCTTAGCAATATGTGTAATTAAAGTCTCTGAAAGGGAGAAAACTTCAGTCATTGTGAATCACAACCTTCCAGTAGCAGAAAGTACAATAAATAAAATCTTGAGTAGAACAAAAGAACCAACTCTTAAAGAAATAAAGGAATTGAGAATTGGACATTGAGCTTGGCCAGTGAGTACCTTGACTGACAGATATTGCTGTAGAAAGCAGAAATAAAGTCCAACTCAAATAAAACTATTTTCTTAAGTGCCTCTACTTGACTACAGTCTGCATGCAAATGGATTTTTGATCATTAAATGACATCACTGACTGCTCTGTCATTCTCATTCATATATCACAGTCTTCTTTGGCTACATATAGTGTATTGTGTATGCTACAATAGTGTAAATCATGGTGCAGAAAACAAATTCTAATGTACTCAAGCTTTTTCTGGATTGGTTTGGAGTAAAGGTAGAATGGTCTCATTAATTTCATTTTTAGTAGAATTCTGGAAGACTTTTCCCTTTGGCTGTTAGTCTATTTTTCAACAATTGTGGTATCTTTGCAATAAACTTTGATTCTATTTATTGCCATCATAATAGGTCATTTAATTAACACATTTGTCAACTAATTACACACACATATACATGTCTGTGTGTGTGTGTGAAATCAATAATCAGGTAATCAGTTAATTTACATTTGCTATCTGTTTATGCAATATAATCCACTAAGTACCATGAACATTTAAAAATGCATAAGACAAGGATACAAGTTAGAGGATTTAAGTTTAAATTCTGATTCTGTCATTTGTTTGACCTTGGACAAGTCATATAACTTATTGGGGACTCAATTTCCTTCATCTGCCAAATGAGAGACAAAATAAACTCTGATTCCTTCTAGCTTTAAATGTGTGATATTATGTGAATATGAAATACAGGTTATTTTACATATTTTAATTTATATCTATAAGTGCCTATAGAGTTTCACTGTTATGTGTAACATAGTCCTCACTAAATACCTATTAATTGAAAATTAAGAAAATAAGGATTATTTCATAGGATGGTCAAAATGTTATATACATTTTCTTTTTTTTTTTTAAATTAAAGCTTTTTATTTGCAAAACATATGCATGGGTAATTTTTCAACATTAACCCTTGCAAAGCTTTCTGTTACAAATGTTTCCCTCCTACTCCCCACCCCCACCCCTAGATGTCAGGAAGTCTAATACATATTAATTATGTTAAAATACTTGACAAATCACATATGTGTATACATATTTATACAGTTATCTTGCTGTACAAGAAAAATCGGGTCTACAAAAAGAAAAAAAATCTTAGAAGAGATAATGCAAGCAAACATCAATAGAGAGCATGAAAATGTTAGGTTGTGGTCCACATTCATATCCCTTTCTCTGGGTGTATATGGCTTTCTTCATCACTGAACAATTGGAACTGGTTTGAAACATCTTATTGTTGAAGAGAACCATGTCCATCAGAATTGACCATCATATAGTCTAGTTGTTGACATGTATAATGATCTCCTGGTTCTGCTCATTACATTCAGCATCAGGTCATGCAAGTCTCTCCAGGCCTCTCTGAAATAATCCTGCTGATCATTTCTTACACAACAGTAATATTCCATGACATTCATATAATGTATTCATCCATTCTTCAATTGATTGGCATCCATTTAGTTTCCAGTTTCTAGCCACTACAAAAAGGGCTGCCACAAACATTCTTGCACATGCGGGTCCCTTTACTTCCTTTAAGATCTCTTCAGGATATAAGCCCAATAGAAACACTGCTGGGTCAAAGGGTATGCACAGTTTGATAACTTTTTGAGCATAGTCCCAAACTGCTCTCCAGAATGATCCATTCACAGTTCCACCAACAATGTATTAGTGTCCCAGTTTTCCCACATCCCCTCCATCATTCATCGTTATCTTTTCCTGTCATTTTAGCCAATCTGACAGGTGTGTAGTGGTACCTCAGAGTTATCTTAATTTGCAGTTCTCTGATCAATAGTGATTTGGAGCACCTTTTCATATCACTACAAATAGTTTTAATTTCATCATCTGAAAATTGTCTGTTCGTATCCTTTGACCATTTATCAATTGGAGAGTAGTTTGAATTCTTATAAATATGAGACAATTCTCTATATATTTTAGAAATGAGGCCTTTATCAAAACCCTTAAATGTAAAGATGATTTCCCAAATTATTGCTTCCCTCCTAATGTTGTCTGCATCAGTTTTGTTTGTACAAAAATGTTTTAACTTAATATACTCAAAATAATCTATCTGGTATTCAATTAAGAGTTCCAGTTCTTCTTTGGACACAAATTCCTTCTTTCTCCACAGGTCTGAGAGATAAACTATGCTATATTCCTCTAATTTGCTTATAATGTCACTCTTTATATCTAAATAATGAACCTATTTAGATCTTACCTTGGTATGTGGTGTTAGTTGTGGGTCAAGCCCTAATTTCTTCCATACTAGTTTCCAATTTTCCTAGAAGTTTTTTGTGAAATAGTGAGTTCTTACCACAAAAGCTGGGTTCTTTGGGTTTATCAAACACTAGATTGCTATAGTTATTGCCTAATTTGTCCTGTGATCCTATCCTATTCCATTGATCAACTACTCTATTTCTTACAAGTAACAAATGGTTTTGATGACCACTGCTTTATAATATACTTTTAGATCTGGTACAGCAAGACCAATTCATCAGTCTTTTTTTTTTCAATAATTCCCTTGAAATTCTTGACTTTTTGTTCTTCCAGATGAACTTTGCTACTATTTTTTTCTAGATCTGTAAAACAATTTCTTGGGGGTTTGATTGGCATGGCACTAAATAAGTAAATTAGTTTGAGTAGTATTGTCATTTTTATTATATTCACTCGGCCTACCCATGAGCACTCAATGTTTTTCCAACTGATTAGGTCTGACTTTATTTGTGTGGAAAGTGTTTTGTAGTTTAGTTTGTATACTTCCTGACTTTTTTGGCAGATAGATTCCCAAATATTTTATACTATCAACAGTTATTTTGAATGGAATTTCCTTTTGTATCTCTTGCTGCGGAACTTTGGTGGTAATGTATAAAAATGCTGATGACTTATGTGGATTTATTTTGTATTCTGCAACTTTACTAAAGTTGTGAATTGTTTCAAGTAGTTTTTTAGTTGAGTCTCAAGGATTCTCTAAGTATACCATCATAACATCTGCAAAGAGTGATAATTTGGTTTCCTCATTACCTCCTCTAATTCTTTTAATCTTTTTTTTTCTTCTCTTATGGCGAAAGCTAACATTTCTAATACAATATTAAATAGTAATGGTGACAGTGGGCAGCCTTGTTTCACTCCTGATCTTATTGGGAATGATTCTATTTTGTCGCCATTACAAATGATGCTTGGTGATAGTTTTAAATAAATGCTACTGATCATTTTAAGGAAAAGCACATTTATTCCTATATTCTCTACTATTTTTAATAGGAATGTGTGTTGGATTTTATCAAAAGCTTTTTCTGCATCTATTGAAATAATCATATGGTTTTTGTTAATTTGGTTATTAATATAATTGATTATGCTGATAGTTTTCCTAATATTGAACCAGCCCTGCATTCCTGGTATAAATCCTACTTGGTCATAGTGTATTATCCTGGGGATGACTTTCTGTAATCTCATTGCTAATATATTTTTTTAAGATTTTTGCATCAATATTAATTAGAAAAATTGGTCTATAATTTTCTTTCTCTGTTTTCACCCTACCTGGTTTACCTATCAATACCATATATGTATCAAAAAAGGAATTTGGTAGTATAACTTCTTTCCCTATTTTTTCAAATAGTTTATATAGTATTGGAATTAATTCTTCTTTGAATGTTTGGTGGAATTCACATGTAAATCCATCTGGCCCTGGAGATTTTTTCTTAGGGAGTTGATTAATAGCTTGTTCTATTTAATTTTCTAAAATGGTAATATTTAAATAATTTATTTCCTCTTCTGTTATCCTGGGTAATCTATATTTTTGTAGATATTCCTCCATTTCATTTAGATTATCAATTTATTGGCATAAAATTGGGCAAAGTAACTTCTAATTATTGCTCTAATTTCCTCTTCATTGTTGGAAAGTTCTCCCTTTTCATTTTTGAGACTAACAATTTTATTTTCCTCTTTCCTTTTTCTAATCAAATTAAATAAAGGCTTATCTATTTTGTTGTTTTTTCATAAAACCAGCTCTTATCTTTATTTATTAATTCAATAGTTTTCTTATTTTCAATTTTATTAATCTCCCCTTTTATTTTCAGAATTTCCAATTTGATATTTAATTGAGGGTTTTTAATTTATCTTTTTTCTAGTTTTTTTTTTTTTAAAGTAGGCCCAATTCATTCATTTTCTCCTTCTCTATTTTATGCAAGTAAGCATCTAGAGATATAAAATTACTCCTTATAACTGCTTTGGCCATATCCCACAAATTTTGGTATGTTGTCTCATTATTATCATTCTCCTGGATGAAATTATTGATTGTGTCTATGACTTGCTCTTTCACCCGTTCATTCTTTAGGATTAGATTATATAATTTCCTATTAACTTTTGGCCTATTTCCTCCTGGCCTTATATTGCATGTGATTTTTATTGCATCATGATCTGAAAAAGATGCATTTACTATTTCTGCCTTTCTGCATTTCATTTTGTGGGTTTTATGCCCTAACACCTGGTCAATTTTTGGATAAGTTCCATGAAGCTCTGAGAAAAAAGTAAACTTCCTCCTAAACTCCATTAAATGTTCTCCAAAGATCTATCATACCTAACTTTTCTAACATCTTTGTTTATCTCCATAACTTCTTATTTATTTTGTTTAGATTTATCTCATTCTGAGAGAAAAAGTATAGTTTTGCTGTATATTTTTCTTGCATCTCTCTTAACTTCTCCTCTAGGAATTTGAATGCTATACCACTTGTGCATATATGTTTAGTATTGATATTGCTTCAATATCTTTGGTATCTTTTAGTAAAATATAGTTTTCTTCCTTATCTCTCTCTCTCTCTTTTTTTTTTGGCTGAGGCAATTGGGGTTAAGTGACTTGGCCAGGGTCACACAGCTAGGGAATGTTGAGTGTTGAGTGTCTGAGGCCAGATTTGAACTCAGGTCTTCCTGACTTCAGGGCTGGTACTTTATCCACTGCACCACCTAGTTGCCCCTTCCCTTATCTCTTTTAATTAGATCTATCTTGCTTTTACTTGATCTGAGATCAGGATTGCTACCCCAGCTTTTTTTTTTCTTTTTACTGAAGCATAATAAATTCTGCTCTAGCCCTTTACCTTTACCCTTTATGTATCTCTATGCTTTAGATGTGTTTCTTGTAAACAATATCTTGTTGGATTCTGGCTTTTAACCTAGTCTGCTATCAGCTTCCATTTTATGTGAGAGTTCATCCTATTCACATTCAGTTAAAATAAATAATTCTGTATTTCCTGCCATTTTATTTACCCAAAGTTATCTTTTTTCTCTTTCCTTTCCCCTTTCTCCTTTTCCCCCTCCCCAGTATTTTGCTTTTGATGACCACTTCCCTCAAACACTCCTCCTCCCTTTTGAGCCACTCCTCCTTTTTTTTTTTACAACTTTCCCTAATTCTTCTATTTTCCCTTCTATTAGTCTATCCTTTTCTTTTCCTCCTTTCCCTCCCACTTCCCTATAAGGAGGGACAAGTTTCTCTGAAATCAAATGTGTATGATATACTCTTTTAGAGCCAATTCTGATGAGAGTAAGATTCACGCAAAGCCCTCCCATCTTTCCCTCAATTATGTTAGGTTTTCTTTGCCTCTTCTTGAGATTTTACCTTATTTTACCTATTTTTTAAAACCTTATTTTACCGTCTTTTCCCTCTTTTTCCCAGTATGCTAGCCCTTCCACCTGTTATTTCTTTTTCATATTATCAAAGTAAAATCAAATTATACCCTTGTTCTTTAAGTATCCCCATAATAGAAATAGAGTTCTCAAGAGTTCTTTCCTTTTTACCTTTTTATGCTTCTCAAGTTCTGTGTTTGGAGGTCAAATTTTTTGTTCAGATCTTGTCTTTTCATTAGAAATAGGTGAAATTCACTTATATCATTAAATGACCATCTTCTTCCCTGGAAGATATTGCTCATTCTAGCTGGATAAGTTACTCTTGGCTGTAATCCAAGTTCCTTTGCCTTTTGGAATATCTGGTTCCAGGCCCTTCACTCCTTCAGTGTGGAGGCTGACAGATCTTGTGTGATTCTAATTACATTTCCTCATTATTTGAATTGTTTCTTTCTAGCTGCTTGCATTATCTTTTCCTTGGTATGATAGTCCTGAAATGTAGCCACCATATCCCTTGGGGATTTAATTTCGGGGTCTCTTTCAGGAAGTAATCAGTGTATTCTTTCAATGGCGATTTTACCTTCTGATTCAAAAACATCAGGGCAATTTTCTTTCATGATTTCTTGGAAGGTAGTGAATACGTTTTTTGTTTTTTTTTTTTTTCATCATGGCTTTCAGGAAGTCCAATAATCCTTAGATTGTCTCTCCTAGATCTATCTTCCAGGTCAGTTGTTTTTCCTAGGAGATAATTTCATATATTTTTCTATTTTTTTTTCATTTTTTTTGCTTGATTGATTTTTGAAATCTTTTTGAGTCATTCACTTCAATTTTTTCAATTCTAATTTTTAATGTAATATTTTCTTAAGTTACCTTTTTTTAGCTCCTTTTGTAACTGGCCAATTAAATGTTTTTTGTTCATTGCAGTCTTTTTCCAATTCACCAATTTTGTTTTTCAGTGAGTTGGTGTCTTTTTCATATCTCTTTTGTAGGGCATTATATCCTTCTTGCAATGATCTCAATTAATTTCCTCGTTTTTCTTCTAACTCTTTTTTGAGATTATTTAAGCAATCTTCCAGGAAAGCCTTGTGAAATGGGGACCAGCTCATGTTTCCCTTTGTGGCTTCCTCTGGAGTTGCTTTACCTTTATGAACCTCAGGATCTGGGTCTGTTCTTCTCTCTCTCCATAAAAGCTGTCTATAGTGAGAGTTCTTTTCTGTTTTTTATTCATTTTCTAAAGCTTGAGGTCTGTTTAAAGCAGAGCAGAGGCAACTGCTTTAATTTGCCCTGGGGCAATTTGGCTAATTGACTTTTGGTGCTGGGCTGCCCTGGCTAGGTCCCATATTTGCAATGGGTTACAATCTACTTTTTACAAAAGGCAGATCTGCCTAAGCACCTGCTCACAACCAGGGCAGAATGGCCCAAGAGTCTCCCGGAGGTTTCCCAGGTGCTTAGAATCTGCCATGGTGAGTCTGGCCCAGCTTCCTGCTCTTTCCCTGAGCTGCTGTTGGTAAAATGAATGACCACCTGCTCCAAAGCTCTTCCAAGGTAGCTTCTTCTGGGAATGTGTTGTACTCCAAATATTTGGGAGTGCCTTGCTTCCAAAACCAGTTCAGAGGCTTAATTTGCTGTTGGTTTGAGACAAGGTCAGAGGAGGACACAAAGAGTCATATCTTTACTCTGCCATCTCGGCTCCGCCCCACTATATACATTTTCTAAAGCCCTTCCATCGCCGGCTATTGCTTCTCCACTGCCAGCTCAGATTCCAGCTACTACCCTTCCAGCTCCAATTGCTGGCCATTTATTCCTTTAACACTCTCTCATTAATCTCAGCTTCCTTATTCTCAGATATTGAAGAATCCTGATTCTGTCTTCTCCAAACTAGACATATACAGTGACAAGAGTGAAGAAGGAATTAGATGTTACTTCTGCTTATATCCCTAGGGAATTGTGTCGATTTATTGATCTCTTTGACATTGAGACAAAACTAAGAAACTTTAGGTATGTTGTCATTAATATTCTTAAAACCACTTGAGCAGACACCAGTGAACCTTTAACAATTATACTGCTGATAAAGGTAAGAAAATGCTTTTTTTCATGAAGCACTATAGTTGAGTGATAATCCTAGAAAAGGTGTGTATATATATATATATATATATATATATATATATATATATTCTACCCCAAAGTTATGAGTTGTGAATAAAAATGAATGAGCAATCTGACTTTATTTAGATTGATAGTACCCACCCACCTTAGTGATATTTACAGCAATTCAGTTATTTCTTGTCTATAGTTGTCCATAAATACTACATGGGATGGGGGAGGAGGTGCATCCAGTATGCTGGAGAGGGGAGGCAGTAGGAACTTTAAATCACTTGCTATTTTATAAACACCATTGGAAACAATGAGTTCTTTAGAAGATAGCCCTTACTCTCACTACACATCATTTTGAAATTATCCTTTATGCATCCTATTCAATGTAGTTCATTGGTACAACCACTTAATATTTAGCATGTGTCTCTTTATTATCCTTTATAAGACATGTAGACTTAATTCTTTGAAGCCTAATATTCCATGATTCACAAACATATTGTATCACCAAAAGAATATTGATTTCTAAAAAGATTGACCTTTGTTTCTGAGAAAAGTTTGTGGTCTTTACAGTCACTATGCAATTTTCCAAAGGCAATGTCATCTGTTTTCTTCTTCATTTTCAGTCCTGGACTCAAATTATTCAGCTAAGTTTTCTTCGAAGATCTATGTTTTGATTCATCCATTCTATAAGCATTCTATGCATTTGCATATTGTAGTTCAAAAAATAAACATTCTTCATGTTTCTTAGTATGAGAAATGATATTATAGATCTAAATTAGAAGGCTTTGTAGTATTCCAGGGTTTAATAAAATTGAAACAATGTCACCTGCCTAGTAGGATAGATCAAGAACCATGTATAAACAATTCCTCTTAGACTTCCATTCTGTACTAATCATCTTCAATGACAGTGGCAAACACTTTTGAAAAATTTGTCTCTTCTTTATTTCTTAATCCGTATGAATAAGCAGAGTGTCATCAAGTATCTCTACCTATGCATCTTTAAAAGAAACTTTATGATCATAAAATCTACATGGGGTATACCTTGCTAAAAAGGAACCTTAAAAGAGGTGTTTTGTTTGACACAATCTCCTTTCTCATAGTCAATGGATAATAAGTATAGTGGGATCTTGATATATAGAACTTGCAAATTATTGTCTGAAATATCATTTACAAAAGGCTCTCTGATCTCTGTTTATGCCTTCATCAAGGATTTCTTTGGTACTTGTGTAGATTTGGTACTTATAAGAATTTTAAGTAGACAGTGGCAGTATTTGATATTTCCTTGATTGCTACTTTTTGTAATAATAAAGTCCCTGATATCTTTTCCTAAGCATTTGGTACTCTCTCATTTAGGTAACTTTAAAACTAATCCCATCAAAATCATTCCCCCCACCATTTCCAATATGGACTTTTAATAATATTTGGTCCAGTCCAGTAACTTTTCTTTTCTTTATTTTCAGCAAAGACATTTCTATTTTCTCCTGAATTATATCAGGGACTATAAGTAATAGAATAGTTCTTTATAGAAATCTTAAATTTTTTTCTTGAATTTTTATTCCTCCTATTTTACTTTTAAGTATTCTGAGGATGAGAGCTTAATGCAGTTTCTAACCAAGTCTACTGTAAATATGTTTCACTTTATTTCTTTTTACTTTTATTACAAAAAATTAAACCATAATATTATATAATAACTTTTTAATGTGTTTATCTAAAATTTAATTGCAAAACAAGAAAAACACAAAATAGGGAAAAAAGACAGAAAAAGAAAAAAACAAAAACAAAAAATTTTCATATGCCCAACAGAATATCAGGGAGTATTTAAAATATGTAACAATAAATTTCCACTTCAAGAAAGCATGTATAATATTGTATTCATAATTGTCTATCTTTGCTTCCGTGTAGGTTTTTTTGTTTTGTTTTCTATTAGGTACTTTTTTATTTATTTTTTCTCCTTTCCACCCCATCCCCAGCCTCTCCTAAACAAACTGGGATTAAGCATGAATATATATATATACATATATATATATGAATTTGTATATATGAATATATATGTGTATGTAAATATATACACATGTATACATATACATAGATACATATACATTATACATTATTCATATACATACATCTAAAACTATATTAATATGTCTGACATAATTGTATATTTGTGCACAGCCTGTAGCAGAGCCTTGGAAGCCTATATTGCTTAGATACACTGTACTTTGACCCCACTCAAAGACAACCACTGTACTTTGGTTGTCTTTGAGAATAAAGATAACAACCATCTATCTCATTTGATCTTCACAACTCTGAAGTTAGGTGCTATTATTATTTTCATTTTACCATTGGAGAAACTGGGACAAGTATAATTCAAGTGACTTACCTAACAGAATCACACAGTGGACAAGTATAAAGGCTCATATTTGAACTAAAGACTTCTAAGTCTAAAATTATCATTCTACCCATTGGGCTACCCAGCAATTTTATCAAGTACACTGAATATAAGACTACCAACTATTTGATTAAATTAGTTTTCTTATTGCCTTTGGAAACATGATAAAAAAACAAACTCTTTTAATTTTCTATTCATGCAGAACAAAATATTGAGTTCCAAATTATCTGCCTCTCTCCCCACCACACATTGAGAGGCAAGCAATTTAGTATAGGTTATAAATGTGTAGTCAAGCAAAACATATTTCCAGATTGATCAAATTATAAAAGAAAACATAGACCAAAAAAAAGATCCAAGACAATTAAAGAAAGCACAAAAAGGTATGCTTTGGCATGTATTCAGTTTTTTCTCTGAGTTTGGGACAGCATTTTTCATAATAAATTCTACAGAGTTGCCTTACATCATCATATTGCTGATCATCTTACTATATTGCTGTTACTATGTACAATGTTCTCCTAGTTCTACCTATTTCCCTTTGCATCAGTTCATGGAAGTCCAAGTTTATCTGAGACCATCCTGATCATGATTTCTTAAAGCATGATAGTATTCCATCACAATCATACACCACAACTTGTTCAACCATTTCCCAATGATGGGCATCTTCTCAATATCTAATTCTTTGCCACCGCTATAAATATTTTTGTACATATATATATATATATATATATATATATATATATATTTATATATATATATATATATTTAATGTCCTTCTCCTCTTTTTTGAAATCTCTTTTTGGATACAGACCTAGTAATGGTACTACTCAGTCAAAGGGTATGTATGGTTTTATAACCCTTTGGATATAATTCCAAATTACTCTACATAATAGATTAAATCAGGTCATAAACTCACCAATAGTGCATTAGTATCTCAATTTCTCACTTTCCTTTTCAGTCCCATTATTCAATCTAATAGGCATGATGTAGTATCTCAAAATTGTTTAATTTTTTATTTCTCCAATCAATAATGATTTAGGGCATTTTTTAATATGAATATAAAGAGCCTTCAATACTTCATGTGACAGCTAATTATTCATATCTTTTTACCATTTTTGATTAAGAAATGGCTCTTAAAATATTTTACTCTTAAAGTATCAAGTTCTAAGTTAAAAAGTTTAAACTGTCTAAAATCTATGATGATTCTTAGCCCCTTTTTGCCCTTTTACTACCTCTTAGGAATCTGTGATGATAACAATATAAAGTGTTGTTTCCTGTGTGTTTATGTAACAAATTACAGTTCAGGATCAAGAAATTTAAAAGTGAATAGATAGGGGCAACTAAATGGTGCAGTGGATAGAACACCAGCCCTGAAGTCAGGAGGACCTGAGTTCAAATCTGGTCTCAGACACTTAACATTCCCTAGCTGTGTGACCCTGGGCAAGTCATTTAACCCCAATTGCCTAATAAAAAAAAAAAAAAAAAAAAAAAAGCAAAAAAAAAAGGTGAATAGATAGAGAATTGAAGGGTGTGAGTTGTCAAACACAAACCTTTAGATGATTCCTGCCCACATCATATTAAAATGGAATAAAGAAATTTTTTTTAAATAAATAAAAATTACAATAAAGCATTAATTTGGATTTCTAAGTTATTATGTAACTCTTAGAGATGCATTTATATTTGAGATTGGACAGTAGTAATGGGAGAGCATTGGACTTACAGCACAAATTAGAGGTAGAATTCTTAAACTATTGGCTGTGTTACCATGGTGAACTCACTTAACTTTTCTGATCTTCAGTTTATTCATTAATATAAAATAAAAAGTAATATTTATAGAATATATATTTTAGGGTGGTGAGGAATAGAGTACTTTGTAAAAGTCCTGAAGGCCTATAAATGTGAAGTATTTCTGCTATTCAAAAAACTTGTGTATATTAAGGCCATACTTTCTTTGAGAATCAAATCAAACGAATATATTTTAAATACAGTCATATTTAAATTATACTTCATATATTTTTAAAATTTATATTTAAAAACCTAAAGGTATAAATTGTGGTAAGGGTTGAACCAACTTATAAAAAATTAAATTGACTATATCAGTAGACAGAAAGCAGTTATAAATCTATCTTGGTAAAATTTACAGTAGCACGAAGAAATTTAACCTAACTACCCAGAGTGGAAAAACAAAGTGGATAAAAAATGTAGATTGCTCAGGCAATGGCATGAAGCTGAATAAACTAATAAAAAATAAATTGTCAAGTGACTCAATTCTTCTTTCATGTACAGAAGAATAAAGACGTAGACTTAAGAATATAGTAGTCAGATATGTTGAAATTAAATCCCTGGGGGAAAAAAAATCTATTGCTCTCAGTTGTGGCAAATCATTATTTTAAGTAAAAGCCCATCCATTTAATACCAATATGATGTTCTATGTAACTCATGGAACAAAATTATTTCAATGATCAGTAATCCAACCAATGATAAAAAATGTTATGCTAGCTGTAAATAAGCAAAAGGTCAGTATATTTTAAGACTTCTTTGGGGCTATGTAGAGATTTTTTTTAAACTGACGAGAGATTGCCAGAATGAGAAGTAATATTTGGATAGACTAGCAAATAAAAGAATGAGAAAAGTGTCATCTTCTGTATTGGGAAGACCTGGTAAGGAAAACTTATAGGAAAATGTGAGAAAGAGCATTATAAGATAAGAAGGTTGTAAAACTATAAAACACTGGGGTATGAGGAAGTAGCCACACTACCTAATTCATGGTTACATCAAAATATCTCTTGTCTTCCCAATTATACCTTTTAGAGTAGGATTCATATGTTTTCCTTACTTGTGTCCAACTCTTAGCATAGTGTCCTACACACATATACAAATTCATTATCAATGGATAACTTCATCATCATTATCTTAGAGAAGTTTGAACTACTACTAAAAAAATAAAATATGCCTCCCTGACAGAGATTTAGAGAATTATCAGGTTTTACTCATTTTTCCACAAGCCTATATCTAGTTTAGGAACTAAAAGATATAAATAACATTTCCTACAAAGAACAAATTGGCCAAAATACCGTTTTTTGTGTCCTTTCCTTCACTTTACCCACCAAATATACTTTTGAGCACAAGCCTATCTATATCTACACAAATTAAGATAAATTAGGGTTGCTAGCATTTATATAAAGGGGGTGGGGAACTGTAGATTTTGTACTATGTGTACCTGATCTATTTTCATGACAGCACATATTATAAGATCACATTTGCATAACCTCACTTATGAGAATCCAAAAAAATTCTGTGCCTGAATTAAAAATTAAGGAATGCATGAGACAAATCTTCCTTCCAAATAAATACAATATGAAATTCACTGGTCTTAAAAACTGTAAGAGAAAAAGAAGTCATGGAGTGGCTCAAAACAAAGCAGGATGATTCTTGACAACTTTTAAGAAAGAATAAAGACATACAATTGTATGTCTAATATGTCATATTTTATTATGTTGAATGATATTCTGAAAAATATTCCTGATCTAAATATAGCTTTCTCAGGTATAATTAGAAAAGAAACCTAGTTTTCCCTCCTTTCCCTGAAAAGAACAATTGGTAGATATCTATAATGTTGGAAATAGACAAAATATGAAGCTATATGAAACAATTAGTACTTTGCCCATACTTCAGAAGACCATTCCAATTCCTAGCTTCTCTGATCATTCTTATGAAGAAACGATTTGAGGAGTCAAGTAAATTTTAGTGGAAATAGGATCAGATTTGGATTCAGAAAAAAAAACAGATTTGACTTTTTATTCCATCCCTTCTTAGCAATGAAACTTTTTGTCCTTGTGTCCATCATGTATCAAATAGCGAGGAAGGACAATATGGCATAGTAAAGAACCAATCTCGGTACTACTAAACAGATAAAATGTTAATCTATATTGATAGTTTTCTTACCAAGATTTCCTTATATTAATTAAATCCCAAATTCACTACCCACCCCTTACCATTCCTGGCCAAAATGAAAATAATAATAGAATGCATTCATAGATTCACAGACTGGGTGAGTGGATCAAGACAGTAATTCACATTTTTATATCACTTTAAACTTGGTACAGAATTTTCTTCACTAAAAACCCTTTGTGAAAGGCTAAAAAACTGAATTAAGATGTAGAAAGTACTTTATAAGAAATAAAGTATTTTAAAATTATAATTATCCTAGGACTTCTTAGGTTAGAAAACAGTGGTAATGGAGTTGGTTATTATCGCATCAGTCCCTAGCAGACCTTTATTCAATAGCCATAGAAAGCACCCCTGTTTTTGTCACAGTATATTCAGTTATCCACTGAAAAGGATAACTTTTGAAAAGGACACATTCATCCCTACTGAAAAGGACACCCACATTCATCAGGCCAACAAAAGCAACTAAAATACATGCCTTACTGACACCATTTTACCTATATTATCAATATAGATATTCTTTTAATGTTAACAATAGATAAAAATTAAGCATGAAGGACTTAAGATAACCTTTCAGTTCAACCTAAACCTGTAAAGACAGCATGGGAAAAGCCAAAGATTAAACTAAGAAGTTGAGGACAGAATGATTTCCATACTTATTTTTTTAAGACTTTGAAAATAGTAGAGACTGCACATTGAATTAATAAAAGTCATACATCAGATCTTTAGTTTCCCTGATGTGTTTCCAAATCAGAAGTTAACAAATAATATATGATATTTTAACTCCTATAAGGCATCAGAAATTGTTATAGAACTGACAATCACTTTTTTGGTATATTCCAATTAATAATCAAACTTTCTAATTGTATAATGCAATATTTTAAACGCAGTTTATGGTGAAACTATATAATTAGACATTACTAGGAACATGACTAATCTGCTATAGCATGATAATAGATGAGTGAAATATACACATTTATTAGTAATAGATTCTTGAAATAAATTGAGATTCTGAATAGCATGAAGAACCCTTGTGTATTCTTTCCTTTCTTTTCCTTCCTTGCTTTTTTTTTTACATGGTTGAGCTGTTTTATTTCTTCTTATTTATTACATGCATTTTTCATCTTGTGTCATTTTGTTCTGCAGTGTCTCAAACCAGTAACTTTTCAGCCACATTACTATGTTTAAAATGATGATCCTACATGATTATCTGTGGGTATGCAACAGCACAGAAAGACAAGCATTTATTCTCTTTCTTGTCTTGTTTCCCAACATTTAAGGGGCGGCTTTATTAGCTCCACTTAAAATAATGTGGGCAATAGTGATCGTCATTTTTAATGTTTGTAAACTCCTAGAAGAATATATCAAATATATATCCTTTTACTGTTTTAACTCTGTCATTATCTCTAATTGATTATTTATGTTTATTAAAGAAAAAAAAGAAGTACTTAGCTAAAGAAGCCAAGGAACCTTGGGAGAATGACTGGATTGATCCCCAATATTTGTGAAATCAAAAATATTGCAAGGGAAGAAAATGATGATCTCTCTAAACATTGACACACAAACAGGCATAGCAGCAAGAGCAACAAGGGAGGGATTTGGAGGAAGAATTACAAATGAAAAAATCTATTAATAAAAGGAGCATTTTTAAAGTTATTCCTTTTTTTTCCCTAACTGAGGTCAGAAGAAGCTGTTTTGTTCAGTAAAGCTTTAATGCTTTATGAACACATGGAAAAGCTAATCCCAGACTAGTTAAAATGCCAAGTTCATGCAATAGCAAAAAGAAACGTTACACAGCTTATGCATTTGTGAAATAAAATACAAGAAAATAATATAAAATATGTTGCTGTATATGCTAACAGGTTTTTGGAAGAAGTTTCATTCTGTTTATAATCAAAATGCAGATATTGGCTGACATATAGTGGGAATATGTAAACAGAGAAGAGTGAGTGAAGGTGTGGAAGATTAAGCAATGCATTGTATAATTTATAAACTCCTGGAAAAATGATAGAGTATAACACAAAACAACTGAGTCTCATTACGTTTGGAATACATGGAAAATAGAATATACTTGAGTTGCAACCAAGCTATAGAAAAAAATATTTTAAACTGCAATTAGACTTTCTACCAAATATTTTGTGATGCTAAAATGAAACAACGTTAATTTGTGTACACCCTGTAGCAAATAGTTCAGGATTTCTGAAAATGAAAAAAAAGAATAGAAAAAAAGTTATCTCAAAAAATCTTTTTGTTCTTTTTTTCTCTTCTTTGGCATCATCTTAACTGAAGTTTCTCATGAGTAATTGCACTCTTTTCTAAACTAGCTCAGGGCTTTTAACATGTGTAAATAAAAAGACCTTAACTTTATTATACAAAGACCTTATTAGGGAATGCTTACAATATTGTCCAAGTGAAAACATTAACTGCCATGCTCCTCTTGAATATAAGTAGTAGAGAAAAGTATTTTATTTTATAATAGGTATATATATATATATGGTACTATGATTTGGATACTTTCTGTTACTTTCTTGGTATTTACTTTCTTTGATCTAATTTACTAATAACTGGCATTCTGTTTATATCCCCACAAGAAAAGATGTTACTTGTAACTCTTGACAACTGAATCTCTAGTGCTGCAGTTAGAAAAAGTATGCATAGTCAAAGTTGACATTTAAGTGATTATATATAAAAAATAAGTAGTAAAAAAGGATTATACTGAGAGAAAAAGAAAGGAGGAAGAGGCACAAAAGACTTATCAGTAGAGAGAAAAGGAAGGGGTTGAGCATTGTTTGAATCTCATTATCATATGATTTGGCTCAGAGAATAACATACACAATTAGTTCAGTACAGACATTTATTTAATTTTTTTACCCTAAACAGAAGGAGATGGGGAAAGTGAAAAGATATGGGGAGGGAGGGAAGGCACATTGAGGGGGGTAGGGAAAAAACAAAACACTGGTGAGTAAGGATGGGGTAAAAGAGAGAGAAAAATATAAATGGAGAGGGGGGAAATAGGATGGAAGGAAATGCACAGTTAGTATGTGAACATAAATGGGATGAACTCTCCCATAAAATGAAAGTGGATAGATAGAGTAGATTAAAAGCCAGAATCCTATAATATGTTCTCTAAAAAAACCACATTTGAATAAGAGAGATAGATGCAGAATGAAGGAAAAGATTGGAACAGAATCTATTATGCATCAGCTGGAGTAAAAAAAAAGCAGGGATACCAATCCTGATCTCAGACAAAGGAAAAGCAAAACATATATCTAATTAAAAGAAATAAGGAAACTAACTAATCTTGCTAAAGGGTACCATAGACAATGCAGTAATAATATCAATACTAAACATATGTATTAAGTGGCATAGCTTCCAAATTCCTAGAGAAAAAGTTAAATAACTTTACAGGAAGAAATAAACAGCAAAACTATACTAATGGAGGATATCAGCCCCCACATTCAGAATTAGATGAATGTACTCATAAAGGAAACAAAAAAAGAATTTGAGGAAGTAAATTGAACTCTAGAAAAGTGGGTCAAACAACAAAATATAGAAACAATCATTAATTTCATCCAAAAAGCAAATCACAGGAAGAATAGAAAGATACATTTGAACATGACCCCTCTGAAACCATTGATGATTTTAATTAATCAACAGTAGTAGTTGGTGTCCTTTGGCCTGGTCTTTCAGCATACAATAATAGCCCAAAATCACTCCATAACTCTTCTCCTATTGCTATATCACCTAGTCAAAGTTCATCTTATTCAGATGCTCCCATGTTCAGCACAGCCTACTCTGCAAAAAAAAAAATCATCCTTCTCAACATTCACAACTCTCAAATTCTGACTTTTAATTTCCTCCATTATCCAAAATAAACTTTAGTCCCTTGTGTATGTATATATATATGTATGTGTGTGTTTATATATATATATATATATATGTATATGTATATATATATATTCAAAAAAACCTGAATACTTCAAAGGAATAGAAAAGTTATAATACATAATAACAGAACTAAAAAAATCCAGTAGTTTGTTTTTTTGAATATGAAAACCTAAATTACCTAGAAAATAGCTTCCTATCTGAGAAAAATATTAAAAACTGGAATGAAATCTAACAGATAATAGACTTGGACCATATATCCTATAACTTATGTGCTATAGCACAATAAATCTGACATGGAAATATCACTTGAATGTTAAATATCGTCATAAAATCATTATAAGTTAACAAGATCAGCTGTGGCTGCCAGGTAACTTCTTAAACAAAATTGAAAGATTATTACAAAAGATAGAGTAGGTATTTTAAGTTTGTGATCTTTAAAACCTTTTTGCATAAGTAAAATGAATACTACTAAAATGTGAAAGAAAATAGTTGTTTAAAAAAACCTTTCTATGAAATATTTCCAATAATTAGATGACATCAGAGATGTAATAACAACTAGAAGTCTCTGTCATGAGTTCTGATAAGGCTATCATAAATATTGAAAAGTTTAAAAGAGATAAGCAGTTAAATTACATTATGCAACATGGCACCAGAGATAATAAATCAACATGAGCCAAATAGCATATGCATGTAATGACATCATAAAAATATATAAATAAAAAATTCATGCATTTTCATGGTAAAATACATGGCAAAACAATAATGATGGGACATTTTAACACAGCCATTACAGACATAAGTAAATTTAATCAAAATAAAAAAGAATGTTAAAGATATTAGTAGAACTTTAGAAAACTTAAAGCTAATTGATTCTTGGAAATTTCTGAATAAAAGTATAAAGGATTTTATAGACCTCTAATCTGTTCAATGAACCTTTGAAAAATCTAACCATGCATTGAATTATAAATACCATAAGTGTAGAAATGCAGAAATATGGAACTATTATTTATTGATCATAATGCAAGAAATATTATATTTTAAAAGAGCCCTTAAAGAAAGAGTTTAAAAGTAAGTAGAAACTATGTACTTTAATCTTAAAAGAATTAATGGACCAAAAAAGCAATGGAAAATTTCATCAAACAAAATGACAATAATGAGACAATACTAAAAATTTTAAGATACAATTAAAGTGTGTGTGCATATATTCACACACATATATGCACAGAGAGATATATACATATATATACATTACAGACATGAAAATACATATAAACAGTTTCATTAATGGAGAAAAACAAAACTGATGAACTTAGAATGCAATTTAAAAAAAAAGATTGAACAACCACAAAAATCAAAAATCCTCAACTAAAAAACAGTAAAAATTATGAAAATTAAGTGAGATCAATAAAATTGAAAGCAAAAATTATTTTATTGAAATGTATATAAGCTGATTTTTCAAAAGAAGATAACCTAATTTTGTTTTTAAGAAAAGAAAGTCAAATTTCATTATTAAAAATGAAAAAGGAATTCACAATTGATGAGGAAAGAAAAAAATAAACACTTGCTCACTTATATAATAATTTAAGAGATATTTTGGAGGAAATAGTTGAATATTTACAAAAATATACTCAGATTAACAAATGGATATATTGCTTAAGTAACAATGTCAGAAAATTTAGGTGAGTAAGTCACAACTGGACTTGTAAAAGGTTGGGTGGGAGTACAATACTCAAATAACCAAATGAATCCATAAGCAAATTCTATCACTTATTCAAAGAATGACTATTTTCAATCCGACAAAATCTATTTGAGTACTAAGAAAAAAATACTCTTGCAAGATTTTTTTATGATACAAGTTTGGTTTTGACATCTAAACTTTGCAAATATAAAGTAGAGAAAGAATTTTGCAGATTAATATATTTAATGAAAGTTGATACCAAAAAATTTAAATGAAATATTAGAAGTAGATTCATATTATATTTGAATGATTACATATTATGACCAAGTTGGTTTTATACCAGGACTGCAAAATCAGTTCAAAAGGGAAAACAACAACAATAATAATATATAACATGCTGATAATATAAATAATAAAATATGATTGCTTCACTAATTATTGAAAATATTTGTGGAAAAACTAAACAGATTCTCTCTCTTTCTCTCTCTCTCTCTTTCTCTCTCTCTCTCGCTCACACACACACACACACACACACACACACACACATTTTAAAATCATAGTAATAAATAGGCCTTTTAAAAAAATAGTAAATATTATTTGACTGACCCAAGGGCAAAAATGGCAAAAAGATAGAGGTTTTTCAAAAAACAATTACAATCAAGAGACCCATTTTGAACACTACTATTTAACAAGCTGCTAGAAATTCTATCCACAGAAATAAGGTAAGACAAAAAAAATTAAGGGAATAAGCACAGGGAGAGAGAAAATAAAATTAATAAGTATACTTAGAAAAACTTGAGCTAATTGAAATAATTAATAACAGCAATGTTATAATATAAAACCTCTTAAGTTGTAATATATATAATATATATAACATATAGGTATATGTAAGATTGATCCTAGAAAAGTGAAAAAATTAAGAAGATAAGATAAGAGAAGTTTCATCAGCAGAATAGATTGGGTACACAATACACTAAAACAAATAAGTACAAGATAGTTTTTGATAAACCTAAAATGCCTAGTTTTTGAGAAAAAGGTTCATCATTTGACCAAAAAAAAAAGACTACTGAGAAAACTGGACAGTAGAATGGAGGAAATCAATTCCTCACACTATATAAAGGGATAAATTCCAAATGAATATATAATATATGTAGTTTTTAAAAATTCATTTCAAAAATGTTCTACATCAATTAGAAGAGCAAGAAAGAAATTATTTTTATATAATTGAATGGGAAAGAATCCATGATTAAATAAGTGATAAGATAATACAGAAAAAGAGATCATTTTAATTATATAAACTTTTAATAGTTTTTAAAAAAACTATTCTCACTGTAAAAAAATATTAAAATAGAAAACTAGAAGAAATAGGTAATGGATTGAGACAATCAAGATGGCAGGCAGAGTGAGAGTGCAACTCACTCATTGTAATTTCCTTACAATATAGTAAACACCTTACACTGATATTTAACAAGAAAAGTCAATATAAAAAAAAAAAAAGCTAAGGTAATTTTCTAGCCCTGGACAGCTTAGGAAGATAGAAAGACCTGAGGATACTAGGGACAGCTGGGAATGCAACTGTAACAGTGGAAAGAGTGGTATTAGCAGATGGGGATGAATCAACTATAGGTCTGAAAGAAACAACACAGACATATATCAGGAAATTACCAAGCCCATAAAAGCAAAAAAAAAAAAAAAAAAAT
>JAJPUD010000249.1:222695-321542 GCA_023553655.1 Myrmecobius fasciatus
GCAAAAAAAAAAAAAAAAAAAAAAAGATAAATAAGGAAACTACATTTGACTAAAGAGTGCCATAGGCAATCAATTTATACTAATATTGGACATATGTATACCAAATGACAAATTCCATATCCTTTAAAGAAAAATTAAATAAGTTACAGGATGAAATAAACAATAAAACTACAGTGGTATGGAACTTCAATTTATCCTTCTCAAACATACATAAATCTAACCATAAAATAAACAAGAGAAAAATTAGGGAGATGAACATAATTTTTTAAAAAGTTGTATATTATAGATTTTTGGACTATATTTAATAAGAATAGAAAGGAATATAACATTTCCTCAGCTTTGAATGTCACCTTCACAAAAAAAATGAATAGTTATTAAGTCATTAAATTCTTGCAGATAAATAAAAAATCAGAAATATTAAATTCATCCTTTTCTGATCATAATACAATAGTCATATTAAATAAAGGATATTTAGACCATAGATATGAAAATAACTAACAACAGACTAACACTCAAAAAAGTAAGGGTTTTAGAAACAAATCATAGAAACAATCAGCAATTTTAAAAAAAATGAAAACAAGATATATCAAAATTTGTGGGATGCAGCAAAAGCTGTACTTTGGGGAAATTTTATGTTTTTAAATGTTACATTAATGAAAGCGGGAAAGAGCATATCAACAAATTGGATTTACAACTAAAAAGATAGTAAAACAATAAATTAAAATCCTTGAACACCAAAATAGACATCCTAAAAAGCAAAGAAGGAATTAACAAAATGGAAATTAACAAAATATATTGAAATAAAAATACAGATTATTATTGATGGAGAGGATTTTTTTAATATGGTTATTGTTTTTCTTTGATTTTTCCCCTCTGAAAACTGACTTCTTTTTTGCAACTATTTATCTATTGGGAAACAGCTTCAATTTTTATACACTTGACTTAATTTCCTATATATTTCAAAAATCACATTTTTATCAAACAATTTCCACAAAGATCTTCCCTTTCTTGATATTTTTCTAATTTTAGCTGCTTTGTTTTATTTGTGCAAAAGCTTTTAAATGTTATGCAATCAAAATTATCTATTTTTCCTTCCCTTTCTCTTAGTTCTCTCTCTCCTTGTGTGTGTGTGTGTGTGTGTGTGTGTGTGTGTGTGTATGTGTGTCTTTCTTTTGGTCATGAAGTGTTTAATTATCCACATATTTGGTAGGTCATATTTTTATACTCTATATTTGGTTACGATATAACCTTTTATGTATAAATCATGCATCCATTTTGAACTTATCTTGATAAATAATATGAAATGTTGGTCAATAGTTTCCATCAGAATACTGTTTTGTTTCCATAATAATTTTGTCAAATAGTAAGTTCTTGCCCTAACAAGTAGGATATTGGGTTTATCAAACATGTTTACTTTGTTTATTTGTATAGTGAATAAGTTTCACTAATCATTTGTTTTGTTTCTTCCTCAGGACCAAGTTATTTTCATGATTACAACTTCATAGTACAATTTAATATCTGATAGTGTTAACACTCCCTCTTTTCAATTCTCTTCCTTATTTGCTTTGATATTCTCGAACTTTGGTTTATCCAGAAAACAATTGTTATTTTTTAAAATTCTGCTTTTGAATAAAATTAATTTATAATTTGATTAGTATAACATTAAATAAATAAATTAATTTGGTCCTCTTGTCATTTTTGTTATATTGTACCAACCTATGCATGAGCCATTAATATTTTTTAACATTTAAGATTTAGAGTGTAGATTTAGTCTTTAATTGTATAAAGAGCATTTTGCAAAATTCCTGTAGACTTCCCAGAAAGAATTTATAAACTAGCTCCAAAAAAACCCCCCAAAAAACCTTTTAAAATCAAATGAGAGATAATGAAGAAAAACTAAAAGAAACAAAAAGAACTATCATAGAAAAATATGAAATTATAAAAAAAACTTAACCAAGTATAAAAAGAAGACACAACATTTTAAAGAATAAAATTATTCTTTGAAAATTATAATTGGACAAGTGGAAGCTAGTGAAGCTATGAGACTAAGAAATAGCAAAATAAAATATAAAAAATGAAAAAAGAATGTGAAATAGTTTTAATAGTCATTTGTTTTTAAAAATTTGAGAAAGTAACTATTTGACAAAAAATTGCTGGGAAAATTGGAAATTAGTATGGCAGAAACTAGGCATTAACTAACATCCAATACCCTATACCAAGATAAGATCAAAATAGGTTCATATTTAGACATAAAGAAAAAAATAGACATGAAAAAGACAACCAATAGAAGAAGGCAATGCAAAGTATTAAAGAAAAAAATAAACTCTTTGAAAATTAGAATTGGGCAAGAAGAAGCTAGTTCTTTCTCTGGGCATGGACAAGATTATTTATTATAAATCTTTCAGAGTAGTCGTAGATTATTGTATTGCTAAGTATAGCAAAGTCATTCACAAAATCAATATCAGAATATTACTATTACTTTGCACATAGTACAATTCAATTTGCTTGAGTTCATAGAGAACTTTAAAGGATTTTCTGAGAGTATCTTCATTATCATTTCCTATAAAACAATAACATTATTAAACTATTCCCTAATTGATGGGCATTTCTTCATTTTCCAATTCTTTTTTAATCTGGGGAGAGAGCTGTGATAAATATTTGTATCATATAGTTCTTTTTTTTTTAATCTCTTCTGGTATTCCTGCCTAGTAGTGGTATTGTTAAGTCAAAGAAGATGATTGATTTTATAGCCCTTTGGGCATAGTTCATATCTTTTGATCATTCATCATGGTGCATGGGTCTCACCTGTTTTTTTATAATTTTGACTCATTTCCCTCTTTATGTTTGAGAAATGAGGTCTTATCAGAAAACTTGATTCAAAATTCTTTTCACAATTACTATTGCTAACTATATTCTCCTCTCCCCATTTTTTTTGTATTCTGTCTTTCATCTTGAACTTTCTCAAAAGGGTTTACTGACCATTTCCTTCCATGATATGCTCCCTATTCTATCACTCTCCCTCCCTTCCTTTATCATATCCTCCTCCTTCTTTCTTGCTGGGTAAGATATATTTCTATACCCATATTGAGTGTATGCATTTCATCCTGGAACCAATTCTGATTAGAGTAAGGTTCACTCACTTCCCCCTTTCCCCTTCACTGTAAAAGCTATTTCTTACAATGTTCCACTTCTCCCTTTTCCTTTCTCCCCCTATATTCTTCTCTCAACCCTCAATTTCACCATTTTTAAAAGATTTTATCCCTTGATATTCAAGTTACACTTGTGCCCTCTGTCTATATATACTCGTTCTTACTACCATAATAATGAGAAATTTCTAATGAGTTTCAAGTATCATTCTCCCATGTAGGAATGTAAATAGATAAAGCTCATTAAGTCCCTTATGATATCACTTTCCTGATTATCTCCTTATGCTTCTCCTGAGTCCTGTACTTGAAAATCAAATTATCTATTTAGCTCTAGCATCATGAATGCTGGAAAATCCTCTATTTTAGTGAAAATTTACCTTTTTTCCTAAAGGATTATACTCAGTTTTGTTGGGTAGGTGATACTTTGTTGTAATACTAACTATACTGCACTCTAGAATATCGTATTCTAAGCCCTGCAAGTTCTTTAATGTAGAAGCTGGTACATTTTTTATTATTCTAACTGTGGCTACACTGTACTTGAATTTTGAAACATGTTTTAGGAAAAACCACAGTTTTGGAGGACAGATCAAAAAGAGAAAGTATAAGAATAATTTTATTACCTGAAAGCTGTTACCAAAAATTAACCTTGAAACAAAACTGCAAGAAATAGTCAAGGATAATTGTCCTGGAGTGATAGAAAATGAGGGGAGAGTAAAAATAGAAAAATAAAATCCACCTCTCACCATCTCAAAGAGATCCTATGTGGAAAACACATAGGAATATTATTGCCAAATTTCAAAAAATCCGGATCAAAGAAAAAATATTTTGTTCTATTTATTTATGGTTATATATGTATATTAAGTTTTTAATGCATATTTATGAATCATATTGGGACAATATATGAACAAAAGGGAAAAACCACAACAAGAAAAAAACAGAAGAAAAAAAGTGAACACAGCATGTGTTGATTTACATGCAATCTCCATAGTTTTCTTTCTGTATGCAGATGACATTTTCTATCCAAAGTTTATTGGGTTTGGCTTGGATTACTGAACTGCTGAGAAGAAGCAAGTTGTTCATAGTTGATAATTGCACAATCTTACTGTTACTATGTAAAATGTCTTTCCAATTCTGCATGTTTTGCTCAACATCAGTTTGTATAAGAAGACTTTATAAAATGAACTTGTTCATCATTTTTATAGAACAATAATATTCTATACATTTCATATACCATAACTTAATTCAGCCATTCCCCAATTGATGGACATCTATTCATTTTCCAATTCTTTGTCACTACAAAAAGAACTGCTGCAAACATTTTTGTACATGAGGGTCCTTTTCCCTCCTTTATGATTTCCTTGGAAAACAGAGCTAGTAGTGACACTAGTTGGTCAAAGAGTATGCACACTTTTGTAGCCCTTTGGGCATAGTTCCAAATTGCTCTGAAGAATGGCTGAATCATTTCACAACTTTGCTTACAATGTATTAATGTCTGAATTTTCCCAAATCCCCTCCAACATTATCATTATCTTTTCTTATCACCTCAGCCAATTTAAGAGGTTTGAAATGATACCTCAGAATTGTTTTAAATTACATTTCTCTAATCAATAGGGATTTAGAGCATTTTTTTCATGTGACTATAGATGGCTTCAATTTTGTCATCTGAAAATTGTCTATTAATATCCTTTGACTATTTATAAATTGGGGAATGACTTGCTTTCTTATAAATTTCACATAGTTCTTTATAAATTTTAGATGTGAGGTCTTTATCAAAAACACAGGCTATAATTTTTTTCAGTTTGTACTTCCCTTTTAATCTTGACTATGTTGGTTTTGTTAATGCAAAAACTTTTTAATTAAAAATAATCTATTTTGCATTTCATATTGTACTGTAGTTCTTCTTTTGTCATGAAGTCCTCCTTTTTGCAAAGCTCTTAGAGGTAAACTGTCTCTTGAACTTCTAATTTGCTTATGACATCACCCTTTATACCCAAATCATGTACTCATTTTGGAATGGAGTATGCTAAGTTTTTTACATATTTTCCCCAGTTTTCCCAGAAATTTTTGTGAATAGTAAGTTCTTATCCCAGAAGCTGATGTTTGGGGCTCTACCTAATACTAATTACTATAGCTATTGATTCCACAGATCCATCACTCTCTTTCTTAGCAAGTATCAATTGGTTTTGATAACTTCTAACTTAGAGTTTAGATATTATACTGCTAGGCCTGTACTTTTTCTTTCATTAATTCCCTTGATATCCTTGCTTTTTTGTTCTTACAAATGAATTTTGTTATTATTTTTTTCTAGCTCTATAAAATATTTCTGGTAGTTTGATTGGTAGGACACATAACAAGTATACCAATTTAGATAGAATTATCATTTTTTTATTATATTAGCTTGGCCTACCCATGAGCAATTGATATTTTATAATTGTTTATAAAAAAGAAAGTCTTACAAGAAACAAACAAAATAATTCAAATATGCTGGAGGTACAGTTAGAATTGTGCAATATTTATCAACAGTTACAATAAAAGATCACAGGTCTTAGAATAATACATGCATATCAACAATCAAAAAAAAAAAACTAGGCTTGCAGCCAAAAATTTATATCCAACAAGATCATTCAATGAACTTGTGAATTTCTAGGATTTTGTCTCAACCAAACTCAAACTATTGAAAATTTAACATATGTGAGACAACATCAAAGATTAATTTCAAGGGATTTAACAAGAATAAATTCTTTATTTTTTTACATAGAAAAGTATGTCATATGTTTAAGATTGACATTGGGTAATTGGGTAGTTCGAAAGATAATTTGGGCCAGAGATGAGCATGGTATGACTCTAAAAAGCAAAACTATCTAGAAAAAGGTAAAAATAGCAATTATGTAATTAGAATGAGATTGAGAGAAAAAATTAACACAAAGGCATTAGAGGGGGAGGAGGGCTAGTTGTTCTGAAAAACTGCTCACATAAGGAATGACTTAAAAAAGGGAATAATACATACATGCATCTAAATACTTCAAAGGATAAGCAGACATATATATATATATATATATATATATATATATATATATATATATATATATGCTCAATGGTAGACTGCTTAAGGAATGTGGGAGGGACCAAAGAGGAAAAAAGATTTAGGTAAAAAATGCAAGAGAGAACAAAAGAATAATTTATGAGAAAGCAAAGAAAAGATGGACATTCGTGAATAAAATCTCTTTTATTGTTATATATGCTTTCTTGAAATGGAAATTTACTGTTACATATTTTGAATATCCTCTGATGTTCTAGTGGGCATATATATATACATATGCATATGTATATATATATATATATTATTGAGAGAGAGAGAGAGATTCTATAAATCTATGAAGAAAATAGAGGGAAGGGAATAGGAGAAGGTGAGGTATAGTACAATGTAGATTTATGGTAGTGGACCACAGTGTGTATTAATGGCGAAGGAATAAAGAGAGAGGTATTCATTGGTTGAGAGGAGGTTAAGGTAAGTTAAGGAGCAGAAAAAAAGTAGAAGAGTTAGCAAAAATAGGATATAAGAGATATGCACAAAAACTATAACAAAGATCAGGAGTAGAATTTATTAGAAAAAAATAGTGCTTTTGATCTTAGACCAATTCAGACTTGAATATTCAGTCATGAGAGAAATATGCATCATATGTCAACCATATTAATATTATTTATGCATGTTTCCATGTGTAAGTGCACATGTATATGTGTATATACATATTTGTATGAATGTGTGTGTATTTATGCATGCATATATAAATATATCCATGCTCAATAATAGCCTGCTTAGGGAATGTGGTAGAGACCAAAGAGGGAAAAAGAATTAAGTAAAAATGCACAGGAGAGAACAAAAGAATAATCTACAAGGAAGCAAAGAAAAGATAGACATTTGTGAATATAATCCTTTCTATTATTATATATGTTTTCTTGAAATAGAAATTTATTGTTACATATTTTGAATCCTCTCTGATGTTCTGCTTGGCATATGAAAATGTTTTGCTTTATATTATTTTCCTTTTCTGTCTTTCTATTTTGTTCATTCTTATTTTGTATTTAGTTTTAAGTACGCTACAATTATCTGTGATTAAAATAATAAATAATAAAAATATTGCAATAAGTTTCCTTGATAAATGTCTCATTTCCAAAATATATATAGAACCAATTCAAATTTATAAGACTAAGAACAATTCTTCAAAGGGCAGTCAGAATGTAAGCAAGCAGCTTTTAAAGAAAGAAATTCAAGGGGCAGCTAGGTTGCACAGTGGATAGAGCACCAGCCCTGAAGTCAGGAGGACCTGAGTTCAAATTTGGTCTCAGATACTTCCTAGCTGTGTGACCCTGGGCAAGTCACTTAACCCCAATTGCCTCAGCAAAAAGCAAAAAAAAAAAAAGAAAAGAAAAGAAAAAAAAAGAAATTCAAGCTATAATCATATGAAAAAGCTCTAAATTATTAATAAGTAGAGCAATGCAAATCAAAGCATCTAGAAATTCCACATTATTGCCATCAGGCTGGCAAAAATGGCAAAAGAAGAAAATGGCACACACCGGGTATTTGGGGTAGTAAGAAAACCTATGCACTACTGAACTGTTGGATGAGCTGTGAATTAATTTGTCCATCATTCTAGAAGATAAGTTTTGACCCTTGATACCATTACAAAATCTATATTCCTAAAAAGATTTTAAAAATAAAAAAGGAGAGATAGATAGATCAAAGACAGATAGTGGGCACAGATACAGATATATATATATACTAACATATATGCATATATTTCCCCCCCAATAAAACCATTAATAGTAGCTCTTTTCATGATAACGAAAAATTAGAAAATAAAGGAGTATGGTTTTATTGTGGAATAGCTAAACAATGTAGCATGTTAATGTAATGTAATAATATTGAATTATAAAGAATTATTAAATAGTTAATTTCAGAGGAAACTAGCAAGACCTTTTTGAACTGATAGAATGAAGTGAATAAAATTAGGAGAATAATTTGCTCAATACTTACCACATTATTCAGAAATACAACTTTGAATGACTTAAGAACTCTAATCAATATGAGAAATCACAAGTCCAAAAGCAAGAAAAAAACATACCATTTACCTCCTGACAGAGAGGTGATGAACTTACAATTCCAAAAGAGACATACCTTCTCAGATATAACTCATGTGGAAAGTTCTTTTGCTGAATTCTGTAGATCTGAATCGAAGAATATTTTTTTTATTTACTCCCTGAAGGATAATAGGAAGATTTGATTAGTAAGAATACATCTTGTTTAAAAAAAAATAAACACCAGCCCTAAAGTCAGGAGGACCTGAGCTCAAATCTGGTCTCAGACACTTAATACCTCTTAGATGTGTGACCCTGGGCAAGTCACTTAAGCCCAATTGCCTCAGCAAAATATATATATATATATTAAATTTTTTTAAATGGAATGAAATAAACAATCAATAAAGCTATTAAACTTTTTTAAAAAGCTAAATGCAATCAGTTGATTAAATCAAATTTAACTGCCTTGCTAATATGGAAAAAGGAAATCAGTATTTATTAAGCACCTTGTATATACCAGGAAAATACATAGATTAGAGTGGTAGCCATGTAAGTAGAAAGAAGTAGACTGAAAGTTAGAAATGATGGAGTTGGTCACTGGAAATGGAAAGAGAGGTAACTAAATTGCCAAGGATGACTATGCCTGCAAACCTGGATAACTAGAAAGATAATTTAAAAAAATACAAATAAAGAATTTAGGTCTAGAAGACTGCTTTGGAAAAAACATAGTAAGTTCTGTTTTTTAACCTTTTAAGTATGATATGCAAATAGGATGTCTAGTTAGAAATACTCCATAAGTAATTGAAATAAAAGAGCCTAAAGCTCAAAAGGGCTATTACAGAGAATAGGTGTGTAAATATGGAAGTAATCTACCTAAAAACTGTTTAAACCATTTGTAACTGATTAAACAATGTGAGGAAAGAGTAAACAAAAAAAGAAGAGGAACCAGGGCAGTGATTTTGGGATAACCAATAAGGGATGAAATAAGGACAATGATCCCACAAAGGAAACATGCATAGTTATTTCATTCTACAGCTTCATCCTTTTTTGCAATAAATAACAAAATTTATGTAACCAAATAAAATAGAGTTTTTGCATGTTGTTTATGATTGATAAATTGTAGACAGCTTCATGCTGAACATTCCCAAGTTTCTATAAGAATTATCTTTGCATGCATCTTAAAATTCACTAGCGAGGTTAAATGAAACTTCCAAAGACAAAATTTTAAAATGCATTTTATTATACAATTTTAAGCTAAATGAACACTTGTAGACAAAAATTATACACACAATTCTCATTCCACATTGTGTGCAAAAAGAATTTACCATTTAACATGAAAAAGTTTTACCCACTTCATGCATTATAATGATAATGGTAATGATGAATGAATGAAAAAGTATTTATTAAACATTTATTATGTTCTAAGCACTGGGTACATAAGCTTTTTTTTATCCCTGCACACAAGAAGCTCACATTTTAATTGGAGGAGATTTCATATATAATGGGAAAGACTGATAAGGTAGATGCAAAGGATCAGGGGGTCTTAAGGTATAGCCACATAACAAGTTATGAAGCCTAGTGGTCCAGAGAATGCAACAACAGGGAAGATGGTAAGGTCTGGTGTTGCTTAGGGTGTAGTGTCAGGGCAGATTACAAAACTGCATAGTGCTTCAGGGAATTCAATAACAGATCAAATGACAAAATTCTGATTTATCACTCTGCCCACCAGAAAATCCATAAAACTCTGTATGGCATTATTCAAGTGAAAGGTAATATATATATATTAGTCATAGATGGTATAATTATAATGATATTTATAATAATAGTTCTCCTTAAGTAACAATTTAAGGCTTTCCCACTACTATGAATAATCCTGTGAGAGGGTTGTGAAGGTATTATCACCTTCAACCCATAAATGAATAAACTGAGGTTCTAAACACATTCTGACTTTCCCGTAGTCATCTAGCAAGTACAAGTTAGAGAAAGGATTTGAGCATAGGGTTTTATATTTTAGAGAAAGTACCATATTTGGAATCAAGAAAATCTAAGTTTAAATTTCTTTTCAAATACTTGCTGTGACACTAGTCACAATTTCTCTGAAACCCAGTTTCCATATATATATACAATTAAGAGATTAGATTGGATGAGCTTTAAAATCTATGATCTTCTATCTCTAAATCCTGTGTTCCTCCTACTATAATACACAATCTTTGTGTATTATATGCAAATACACAATTTGCTTTCATTTCTTGAGTCATATATGAACTCACTTAAAATAAATTTAAGAATAGTAAATTATCTCAGAAATTTCTGAAAGATATGGTTAGTAGAATAATAAAAAAAATCTCCTAAAATAGCACATATTTTAAAATATCTTAAAAATAATTCAATAAAGATATAGGCTAATGAATATAGCTGATTAATTGGATGATTCTGAATTCAACTGTCATTAAATTTTGACCAGTTAAGATATATTTTCAAATATTTCATACTACATATGTATATGTATATGTGTACATATATATAAATATTCTTATAACTATTCTTATATGTAATTACTAAAATTTGCAGCTATTTTGAAATTTTGTAGACCTCTGTGTAGGGTTTTTATTCTCATATATTTAGAGAACATTTCAGAAACAATAAAACTTCTTCCACTAGTTCATTATATCCTCTCATGATAATTTTGCTTCCTAATGAATGCAGTTATTTTACTGTCCTTAAAAATGCACACATTTCTGGAGAAAATAAGTTTTGACCTGGATATGTATCTCAATGATTGGGAAATTAAACTTTCATCATAGAGTCAATAACATAGAAAATGATTATGAAAGAATCTGATTTTTATGTAAAAATCCTAAAATACTCAATAGGGGAAATAAAAATAAGCTTTGAATATTTTTCCATCTTTGCAAAAATCTATGAGGATCTGTAATTCAGATATGTTGAGTTTAAGTTCTAGTGGAAAATATTGTCTGAATAAGATTGGCTGGCAATGGGCACTCCTCTAATGGAAGTCATAGATGGTATAAGACTAGAATAATAGAGTATTGAGCAAAGCTAAATATACAGTCTTAAGATGCAAGTATTGCAGTAAGGACTGACTCCTCACAAGCATACCTCCAGTGATGGTGGGTATATGAATTATGCATGAAACACATTTCTCAGCTTTTTACAGTTTTCACTGGAGCCTGCATTTCAACACTGATTGCAAACGGCCCATGAATCCATCTAAAGCCACAACTGCCGAACAAAAACTACTGTTGCCCAGGACAACCCTAGCTTTTAAAGCATGTAAGAAAGAAATTGTGTTTCCTGCAAATTTTACAAGGGAATTTCTCTGACATCGCCCACAATTCAAATGCTTCATCTATTTTGTTCACTCTCCCCCTTACATATTTGTCAAGGATGTTTACAATACTATTATTTAAATGCAGGTTAGTATATGATTAGAATTCATGTGCATTGAGACATCTCATATCATTTGTGGGCTTTTTTTGTGATTTTCAGCTCTTGCTGATTCAGGGAATGCTGTTTTAAGAAATAATGTGATATCTATGAAACTGGTGATATATCATAAGAATGGGCCACATAAATTGAATAATTTCCAAAAGAAAATACATTTGATGTAGTAAAACACTGGGAAAACTATCAAAATAAATGAGAGAATCTTCTTCCTTGGAAAGTTAAATCAAAAGAGTAGAATTCATCATCTGAAATTTAGGAATTTAGAGAACATACATGTAATAAAGAAAGAGAGGTCCATGGATAGACTTCATGGAACCTTTTAATGTGTGTGTGTGGGGGGGGAAACTTACATTTTTATTTCCACTAATCTCTGAGTAAATTTAACTTTCCCTTCAATCATTTATTTTTTCCCTAAGAAAGGATCTATGAGTTTTTACCATACTGACCATTATACAATACAAAAAAGATTAACTCAGTATTTGACAAAAAATATTAGGAAACTAGAACATAGTATGGTAGAAAGTAGTCATTGACCAGCTTCTCACATAATATGCAAAAGTGGTACCTTATACCGAAGGTGAAGTAAATTAGGAGAAAAAGGAATAGTTTACCTGGCAGATCTATGAAGAAGGGAAGAATATGTGACCAAAGAAGAGTTAAAGAACATTATGAAATACAAGATATATAATTTTGATTGCATTATGTTAAAAGATTTTAAACAAACAAAACCAATATATCCAAGATTAGAAAAAAAAGCAAAAAGATAGGAAACAATTTTTATAGTCAGTATTTCTGGTAAAGATTTCATTTCTCACATACATAGAGAAGTGAGTTAAATTTATAAGAATACAAGTCATTCCCCAATAAATAAATGGTCAAAGGATATAAACAAGCAATTTTCAGATAAAGAAATTAAAGCCATCAATACTAATAGAAAAAAAAATCCTCTAAGTCATTGCAGATTAGAAAAATACAAATTAAAAAAGAGCAATATGGAACTGTGCCCAAAGTGCTATCCAACTGTGCATAGCCTTTGATCCAGGAGTAGCACTACTATATCTATATCTCAAAGAGATTATAAAAAATGGAAAAGAAGCCACAGGTAGAAAAAATATTTGTAGCTATAGAAAAAATGTTTGTAGCAGCTCTCTTTGTGGTGACAAAGAATTGAAAATTGAGTAGATGCCTTTCTCTCTCTTTTTTTTTCTCTTTCTCTCTCAGAGAGATCACTTGTGCTCTCAGCATTTTTGACTCTTTAAAAAAATAGCTGAAAATTTACAGGAGGGATAGTCTTTCTTGTAACTATTCTCACGATTCTTATTCTGTAATAGTAGTTTTGTTGATACATATTCTGTAAACATGAAAACTTATGTATCCATTTGGAACTTTGGGGGATTTTTACTTTATAAGAGGAACCAATAAACCCCAGTGTAGTTATCAAAGATAAGCTGATCACTTCCAGAGTATGGATATTTGGTCCATTGTTATTACTTCCAGCAGTAATAACTTATTTTTTGTTTATGTTTTAGCCATCTATTAATAAAGAACTAAGTGAAGAACAAGAGATATGTATGAAGTTATTCCCAAACTCTTTTCCCCGTATTTTTTAAAGTAATTGATTCTCGGGGGGTGGAGGGGAGGGTGGAGCCAAGATGGCGGAGTGAAAACATGACTCTCTGCGTCTCCTCCAATCTTCTCTCAAATCAACAATAAAATAAGCCTCTGAACTGATCTTCAAGTCAACTAATTCAGAAATACTTGGACACTACTTGCTGATATCTCTGAAGAACTTCACATCAGGTTTGTCTAACTCTGGCAGAGGGATAAAGAGTGGTGTAGGCTGGAAGTGAGGGTGGGACTCAGCTCATTGTGGCAAAAACTCCAAACTCCAAACACCTGGAGTTTATCTGAGGTGCTCGGGACACTCTGCCCAGATTGGGGGCAGGTGTTCTGGCAGACTTGCCTTGTTTAAGGAGTAATTTGGGAATTAGTCCTAGCCCCCACCGGCCCAGCACCTTCAATTAATTCTCCAAATTGCCTCAGGGCAAAGAGCTTTAGCCGCCGTTTTTTCCAAACCTTAAAGAAATATACACTCTGTATAAAGAAAAAAATGAAGAAGCAAAAGAGAGCTCTCACCATAGACAGCTTTTATCAAGACAGAGAAGGGCTGACCCCAGATCCTGAGGTTCCTTTAGACAAAACTGCAGAGGATGTTATTAAGGACCATCACTGGTCCCCTTTTCAAAAGGCCTTTCTGGAAGATTGCATAAAGAATCTCAAAAGAGAGCTGGAGGATAAATGGGAAAATAAACTGAAGTCAGTGCAAGAAGCCCTCCAAAAGAGATATGATAAAGACACCAATTTATTGAAAAATAAAATTAGTGAAGTGGAAAAAGAGTGCAATGAACAAATTGGCCAGTTACAAAAGGAGCTTAAAAAGGTAACTGAAGAAAACAACACTTTAAAAATAAGAATTGAACAAATGCAAATGAATGACTCAATAAGACTTCAAGAATCAGTCAAACAAAAACAAAAAAATGAAAAATTAGAAGAAAATATGAAATACCTCCTAGGAAAAACAACTGACTTGGAAAATAGATCTAGGATAGACAATCTAAGGATTATTGGACTTCCTGAAAGTCAATATGAAAAAAAGAATCTAAACACTATCTTCCAGGAAATCCTGAAAGAAAACTGCCCCGAGATTGTAGAATCAGAAGGCAAAATCACCATTGAAAGAATTCACCCATCACCTTCTGAAAGAGACCCCAAAATTAGAACCCCAAAGAATATCGTGGCTAAATTTCAGGACTATCCCACCAAGGAACAGATTCTGCTAGCAGCTAGAAAGAAACAATTCAAATACCGAGGATCAATAATTAGAATCTCACGGGATCTGTCAGCCTCCACATTGAAGGATCAAAGGGCCTGGAATCAGATATTCCGAAAGGCAAAGGAACTTGCATTACAGCCTAGAAAAACCTATCCAGCTAGAATGAGCATTATCCTCCAGGGAAGAAGATGGTCATTCAATGATATAGGTGAATTTCACCTATTTCTAATGAAAAGACCAGATCTGAACAAAAAATTCGACATCCAAACACAGAACTCAAGAGAAGCATAAAAAGGTAAAAAGGAAAGGACTCTTGAGAACTTTATTTCTACTATGGGGATACTTAAAGTTTGGGGGTATAATTAACTAGATATTACTTTGATAATATGAAAAAGAAAACTAGAGGGGGAAAGGTTATCATACTAAGGAAAAGAGGGAAAAAGTGGTAAAATAAGATCTAAAAAAAAGGAGGTAAAAACAAGGTAAAATCTCTTGAAGAGGCAAAGAAAACCTAATATAATTGAGAGAAAGAGGGGAGGGAGATGAGCATTGTGTAAATCTTACTCTCATCAGGTTGGGCTCTAAAAGTGTATATCAGACACTTGATTTCACATAAAAACTTCTCTGTTGCTAGAGGGAAGTGAGAGGGAAAGGAGGAAAAGAAAGGGATAAACTAATAAAAGGGAAAATAGAAGTATCAGGGGAAAGGAGTAAAAACAGAGGGAGGGGATATAAAGGGTGGAGTATTGTTTGGGGGAGGGGGTGATCAAAAGCAAAGTACTGAGGAGGGGGGAAGGAAGAAAGGGGAAAGAAAAGGGAAAAACATAACTTGGGCAAATAAGATGGCAGGAAATAAAGAATTAGTTATTCTAACTGTGAATGTGAATGGGATGAACTCTCCCATAAAGCGGAAGCGGATATCAGACTGGATTAAAAACCAGAATCCCACAATATGTTGTCTACAAGAAATACATCTAAAACATAGTGACACATATAGGATGAAGGTAAAAGACTTGAGCAGAACCTATTATGCTTCAAGTGAACAAAAAAAAGCAGGAGTAGCAATCCTTATCTCAGATCAAGTAAAAGCCAAGATAGATCTAATCAAAAGAGATAAGGAAGGAAACTATATTTTATTAAAAGGTACCCTAGATAATGTAGCAATATCAATACTAAATATATATGCACCAAGTGCAATAGCATCCAAATTCCTAGGGGAGAAATTAAGAGAGATACAAGAAGAAATAGATAGCCAAACTATACTAGTGGGGGATCTCAACCTTGCTCTCTCAGAATTAGATAAATCAAACCACAAAATAAACAAGAAAGAAATTAGGGAGATAAAGCAATTGTTAGAAAAGTTAGGTATGATAGATCTATAGAGAACATTGAATGGAGACAGTAGGGAGTTTACTTTTTTCTCAGCAGTCCATGGAACTTATACAAAAATTGACCTTGTGTTAGGGCATAAAAACCTCAAAATCAAATGCAGAAAGGCAGAAATAGTAAATGCATCTTTTTCAGATCATGATGCAATAAAAATCACATGCAATATAAGGCCAGGAGAAAATAGGCCAAAAGTTAATTGGAAATTAAATAATCTAATTCTGAAGAATGAATGGGTGAAAGAACAAATCATAGACACAATCAATAATTTCATCCAGGAGAATGACAATAATGAGACAACATACCAAAATTTGTGGGATACGGCCAAAGCGGTCATAAGGGGCAATTTTATATCTCTAGATGCTTACTTGCATAAAATAGAGAAAGAAAAGATCAACAAATTGGGCTTATTATTTAAAAAACTAGAAAAAGAACAAATTAAAAACCCTCAATTAAATACCAAACTGGAAATTCTAAAAGTAAAAGGAGAAATTAATAAAATTGAAAATAAGAAAACTATTGAATTAATAAATAAAACTAAGAGTTGGTTCTAGGAAAAAACCAACAAAATAGATAAGCCTTTAGTTAATTTGATAAGAAAAAGGAAAGAGGAAAATCAAATTGTTAGTCTCAAGAATGATAAGGGAGAACTCTCCTCCAATGAAGAGGAAATTAGAGCAATAATTAGGAGTTATTTTGCCCAACTTTATGCCAGTAAGTTTGATAATCTAAATGAAATGGAGGAGTATCTACAAAAATATAGATTGCCCAGGTTAACAGAAGAGGATATAAACTATTTTAATAGTCCCATATTAGAAAAAGAAATAGAACAAGCTATTATCTCCAGGGCCAGATGGATTTACATGTGAATTCTACCAAACATTCAAAGAACAATTAATTCCAATACTATGTAAACTATTTGAGAAAATAGGGACAGAAGGTATACTGCCAAATTCCTTCTATGATACTGATATGGTGCTGATAGGTAAACCAGGTAGGGTGAAAACAGAGAAAGAAAAATATAGACCAATTTTTCCCTAGTGAATATTGATGCAAAAATTTTAAATAAGATATTAGCAATGAGGTTACAGAAAGTCATCCCTAGGATAGTACACTATGACCAAGTAGGATTTATACCAGGGATGCAGGGCTGGTTCAATATTAGGAAAACTATCAACATAATTAATTATATTAATAGCCAAACTATCAAAACCATATGATTATCTCAATAGATGCAGAAAAAGCATTTGATAAAATCCAACACCCCTTCCTATTAAAAACACTAGAGAGTATAGGAATAAATGGGCTTTTCCTTAAATGATCAGCAGCATCTATTTAAAACCATCAGCAAGCATCATATGTAATGGAGACAAACTAAAACCATTTCCAATCAGAACAGGAGTGAAACAAGGCTGCCCACTGTCACCATTACTATTTAATATTGTATTAGAAATGTTAGCTTTAGCAATAAGAGAAGAAAAAGATAAAAGGAATCAGAGTAGGTAATGAAGAAACCAAATTATCACTCTTTGCAGATGACATGATGGTATACTTAGAGAACCCTAGAAACTCAACTAAAAAACTACTAGAAACAATTCACAACTTTAGCAAAGTTGCAGGATTCAAAATTAATCCACATAAATCATCAGCATTTTTATATATTACCAACAAAATTCAGCAGCAAGAGATATAAAAAGAAATTTCATTCCAAATAACTGATGATAGGATAAAATATTTGGGAATCTATCTGCCAAGGAAAAGTCAGAAACTATATGAACTAAACTACAAAACACTTTCCACACAAATAAGATCAGACCTAATCAATTGGAAAAACATTAAGTGCTCATGGGTAGGCTGAGCGAATATAATAAAAATGACAATACTACCCAAACTAATCTACTTATTTAGTGCCATACCAATCAAACTGCCAAGAAATTATTTTACAGATCTAGAAAAATTAGTAGCAAAGTTCATTTGGAAAAATAAAAAGTCAAGGATTTCAAGGGGATTAATGAAAAAAAAGGCTGACTATGGTGGACTTGCTGTACCAGATCTAAAACTATATTATAAAGCAGCGGTCATCAAAACCATTTGGTACTGGCTAAGAACTAGAGCAGTCGATCAGTGGCATAGGATAGATTATCAGGATAATCTAGGCAATAACTTTAACAATTTAGTGTTTGATAAACCTAAAGACCCCAGCTTTTGGGATAAGTACCCACTATTCGGCAAAAACTGCTGGGAAAATTGGAAAGTAGTGTGGAAGAAATTAGGGCTTGACCCATACCTAACACCACATACCAAGATAAGATCTAAATCTAAATGGGTTCATGATCTAGATGTAAAGAGTGATATTGTAAGCAAATTAGAGGAATGTAGTATAGTTTACCTCTCAGACCTGTGGAGATGGAATAAATTTATGTCCAAAGAAGACCTGGAACTCCTAATTGAACACCAAATAGATAATTTGGATTATATTAAGTTAAAAAGTTTCTGTACAAATAAAACAAATGCAGACAAGATTAGGAGGGAAGCATCAAATTGGGAAATCATCTTTACATTCAATGGTTCTGATAAAGACCTCATTTCTAAAATATATAGAGAATTATCTCATATTTATAAGAATTCAAGCCACCATTCAATAGATAAGTGGCCAAGGGATATGAACAATTTTCAGATGATGAAATTAAAACCATCTCTAGTCATATGAAAAGTTGCTCCAAATCACTATTGATCAGAGAAATGCAAATTAAGACAACTCTGAGGTACCACTACATACCTGTCAGATTGGCTAAAATGACAGGAAAAGATAACAATGAATGTTGGAGGGGATGTGGGAAAACTGGGACACTAATACATTGTTGGTGCAAGAATGTTTGTGGCAGCCCTTTTTGTAGTGGCTAGAAACTGGAAACTGAATGGATGCCCATCAATTGGAGAGTGGCTGAATAAATTATGGTATATGAATGTTATGGAATATTATTGCTCTGTAAGAAACAACCAGCAGGACGATTTCAGAGAGGCCTGGATAGACTTGCATGAATTGATGCTGAATGAAATGAGCAGAACCAGGAGATCATCGTACACAGCAACAACAGTATTACATGATGATCAATTCTGATGGACAAGGCTCTCTGCAACAAAGAATTGTCTCAAACCAGTTCCAATTGTTCACTGAAGAAAACCATATACACCCAGAGAGAGGGATATGAAATATGGACCACAACATAACATTTTCATGCTCTCTGTTGAGGTTTGCTTGCATTGTGGTTCCTTTCTCTGATTTTCTTTTTTTTTCTTGTAGATAGGATTTTTCTTGCACAACTTGTCAAGTATTTCAACATTATTAACATGTAGTGGATTTCCTGCCATCTAGGGGAGGGGAGGGACTGGGGGTAAAATTTGTAATAGAAAGCTTTGTAAAGATCAATGCTGGGGAACTACCCATACATATGTTATACAAATAAAAAGCTTTAATAAAAAAAAAGTAATTGATTCTCATATGAAGAGAACATTATCTTTCTCACAGATGGTCACAATGAAGTATTGTGGGAAATTAACTACACTTGGCTTTTTTCCTGAGTTTTCTACTTAGCAAATAGGGTACGTAACCTCAGAAGTGTTATTTAACTTTTCTCCAGACACCCTCTTAATCAACAGCAGTAGGCTTCACAGTTGGAAAACTCTTTTTAAAGTCCCAAAATGTTATTTTGCTTTCTTTTGATTTTTTATTTTAGGTATTTGAAATATCACAGGATAATAGACTATATGGAATATGTATTATGAAACTAAAAATCCAGGGGCGAACAAATCTTTCCTAATAAAGTCTAAGTGATTCCTTTAAATGATCTTGGTCCAGTACTTATCCTTTATTTTCCCATTTTGCATTATTTTCAGTTTTTCATACTGCTTACAGAATAATGCATATACAGCTGGCCTACCAGAAAGGAAGACCTGGACCAGGAAGCCCTGATTCTGAAACATACTGACTATATTACCATAGGAAATGATATAATCTCTCTGAGTCCTAGTCAATTTTCTAAGGTTGAAAAATTGTAAGTATGATCTACATTTTGAGAGAGATTTTACTCGGTAGTGCTCCATACTAACAAAATCATAGCTTTTACCTGCTATCCTCCATCTCTCCAAAAAAGTCATCTCAATTTTATTTTGGAAACAAAAAAAATGAATCAATATTGCTATGGAATGTTTCTTTTCAAAGTTTTTTTTGGATTCATGGCTTTGTTTTTGTTTTGTTTGCATCAGTTCATGTAAGTCACTCTAGGCCTCTCTGAAATCAGCCTGCTGGTCGTTTCTTACAGAACAATAATGTTACATGACATTCATATACCGTAATTTATTCAGCCACTCTCCACCTGATGGGCATCCATTCAGTTTCCAGTTTCTAGCCATTACAAAAAGGGATGCCAACATTCGTCATTATCTTTTCCTGTCATCTTAGCCAATCTGACAGTTGTGTAGTGCTATCTCAGAGTGGACAAATAGATTTTAAAATACTTCTAATACACTTAAAATTCAAATGTCCATCAAGATGGTGTTCTTCCTTATTGTTTTTACCATATTGATCCTTGGTTTCTACTGCTGTGCCCTGACAGGAGGACAGTAGGAGTAACATACAAAAAGTTCCAGATGTATTCATAATTTGTAATGTAATTGATGTGCCTATTTTAAGAGTAGCTTGTTACCTGGTGATCATCTTGCCTGTGAAGATGATAGAAAACTGATGAAAAACCTTGTCTCTTTGATAGTATGTCATGATTCGTTGTCATGTGGACCCATGCAGAAAACTTGAGACATCTGTTACTTAGATTCAGGCCTATCTCAATTTCTACATATGGGAAATATATTGAGTTTCATTAAGTCAGATTCACGGAATATTATTAGTTGCACAGCAGTCTAACATCTATACCTTATAAGATAAACATTTTAGGGAAAAATCTAAAAGAGGAAGTATTGATTGGTTTATAGAAATGAAAATGCAAGTGGCACAAGTAGGAAATAAAGTTTTTCCTATTTCACATATTCTGAAATCAATGCCTAACATAGTTACTGCAGAAAACTGGAAGTTACCTGTATTCTAGTCTTCTGGGGCCTTTTACACTACCACATTGGGTATAATTTGCCTTGTTATCAAGAAACAACAGTGTCTAAGAGAGAAAGAAAGATGCATTTCACTTTCCCAGTAAATTATTAATGCAGCAGGATAAATCAACATGAATTCTAAACCCATACCTTTCAGCCCTACTCTAACATTTATAAATTGCTCTCAGTCAGGACAATAAGCCTGGTACAATGCAATCCTTGAATCTTGAAAACTACATTTCTCAAGTTATTGAAAAGTTGGGATTATTTTCCTGTCTCTTTTTTTTAGGAGATATACATTGAACATCTCTCAGGTGACATTTGTTTTATTTTATTTCTTAGAATATTTCTCATATTAAGCATTTACTTTTAAATGCCCACTTTAATTTGAATCAAAGTAGATAACATTTATGTAATGCTTTCCACATAATATCTCATTTAATTCTCTTAACAATCCTGAAAAGTATGTGCTAAGTACATAGGAGTATAGATTAATGGCTGAGAGGTATTTTAGAGAACATTGAGTCCTTACAGATGAGTAAACTCAGGCAAAGAGATTAATAGATTTACTCCACATTATTAGTATTTATTAGTACCTGAGACAAGATTTGAATTCAGATCTTTCTGAATCTAAGCAGTGTTTTTATCCCCTATGAAATCTGCCTCTTTTCTTTCAAGATTTCCCTATTTATCTTTACAATTTTTTATTGTTACAATTTGAGAAAAACCTCTCTGATACTCTAATATCACTTGTCTTAATTTTGAAATGTAATCTATTTTACTTAGGGTTTTTTTTTACAAGATTCTGCAGGCTTAGATAAAATTTCTCCCAACACTTTATTCTGTAGTGAGGAATTTAAATCTTTATTCAGAAAATTATTCAGCTGTAGGCCTATGGGATTCAAAGGTAGAAATGAACTAAGAGATTAGATCCAACCCCCTCATTTTACAAAGAGGGAAATGGATAGCTAAAAAAAAAAATTAAATGATGCGCCAAAGATCAAATAATTTATAACTAACAGAGGCAGGATTTGAACCAGAGTACTCTTCTTGATGCATCTACTATTCTTTCCACTACAGCAAAGCAGTACACTGCACAATTCTTTTTTGGGGGAAAAGGGGTTGAAGAGCAAACTGGTGGTCCAGTAGCTTTCACCATTTTCTTAATCACACTTTCTCCTCATAGAGAAAAGATCAGTGGCACAAATCAGTGCCCACCCCACCCCCATCTTTGTCACTTATGAACTAGCTTGGTCACCTTGAGCACTACAGGATTTTTATTTTCATTTTTTAGCTTTAATTTTGTTACCCAATACAGGAGTTTATGATTTAATGAAATAATAAAAGTGAAAGCACATGGTAACATATAAAGTACTATAGAAAGCAATGCATCATTAGCAATTTCATCCTCTAACATTCATTATTTTCTCCAAACAGTCAACTTTTTTGGCCTTTCCAGGTGAAGTCATTAGTGTTAGTAAATCTTTATGCAAAGTAATACCTCTATGATTTTCTTGTTTCTTCTAGATTGATAAATTAAAATCATGTGATCTTTTCATTATAGCTAATATGTTTAGTGCTTGCTGTTAATGTTTTACTATTCCTTCTTCCTTATTATCATTACCAGAACTTGTAAGAATTGTATATCCAGGAAATCTTACTAAAGACCTTCTCCAGATGTAAGAATTTAAGGTACTAGTATTATTATTCCTCCTCATATCTTAATTTAACTATCCTCACATATCAGTTTGAAATAGATCTTAAAACATATCCCCACCTATTTTAAACAAATTTCCTACTTCCTTTCTGAGAATATTTTAATCAGCATACTTAAGAAGTCAAAATCATTTAAAGTATTATAAGAATATATGATCACAGGTGGAAAAATTCTCTGTCTCAGAACAAAGATGCTAAATATCTCTGTGCTGGGAACTTGCAGTTCAATGGTTTTATGACCTCATCTTGGGTCCAAGAATTCAGAACCTTGGCATTTTATAAAATGTCTCCCTTTGTGCATGCAAGTAATCCAGCATCCATATGCTCATAGCCTGCCTTTACCTATTTTTTTTATCTTCTTTTCCTTCCGAAGCACAAAAAACAACTTTCAGTTTAAATATTTCTAACTGTCCTCATTTACATTTTCAGAACTAGAATATTCTCCTGCCTCCACACATTCAGGGATCTTCACCAATCTGACAGTTCTTAATTTGATCTTGTTTTGCAGGTCATGAATTCAATTTCTAAATGCTTTACCGTTTTTGGTTTTCTCAAATAGAATAATGCTATATCCATCAATTGTTATCACCTTATCTGCAGGGTTTTTTTCCTCCCATTTTCCCTGATGTAACCTGAACCAAGGTCAATCTCTGAGAAATCTACTTTTTGCTAATTAAGTCTGACATCATTTGATAATATCAATAGTATTAAAAGGGGGGCTACAAATACATCTCCTAGGGAATTCACCTGGTGTTTTTGTAGGTACTGGAAGTTATCTTTGGAATAATAAGTAGAGCTAATAAATTCTTTAATATAGAGGGAAAGGAAAATGATTCATGGAGTAGTTAGCTTATGCATTTACCCAACATGCTGGTCCTTTCCATTGAAATGGTGTCTGATCATCCTTTTAAAGAGCCTCTTGTGTAAAAGTTGTATTAATTATGTCTTGTTAGAGTACAATATGCTGAGTATATGTTCTCTGGAAAGATTACCTGATCCCCACTCTGAAAGCTGAATGTTAACATGGATAAATAGTAATTTAAAAGCAGGTAAGTGAATCTTGCTTTTTATTGAAAGATTTCACTTTAAAAATCAATCATTATTGAAAGGTAGCTAGGGGTTATTAATATTTTTGAACAAGCAGGTGGCTCAGTGGACAGAGGGCTGGACTTGAAATCAGACAAACTTGTCCTCCTGAGTTCAGTGTGACTTCAGACCCTTATTAGCTCTGTGACCCTAGGTAAGCCACTTAACCTCAATTTCCTCATCTGTAAAATGATCTGGAGAAGGAAATGGCGAATCACTCCTGGATCTTTGCCACAAAAACATCAAATAAAGTTACAAAGAATCAGACACATCTGAAATGGCTGAACAAATTGATAATTATATGAATAACTATTATTTTGTAAGAGCCAATAAGGAAGAGAAGAAAAGAAAAAAGCTTTCATTAGGCACCTACTATGTCCTAAACTCTAAAAGTATAATCTTATTTGATTCCATGAGAACCCTGGTAGGTAGGTGCTTTTGTTATTATCATCCCCTTTGTACAGTTGAAGAAACTAAGGCAAACAGGTTTAGTGACTTCACAGGCATCTGAGCTCAAATTTAAATGTGGGTCTTTCTAGTCTCCAGGTCTAGCACTCTAACCACTGCTTAACTAGAAGTCATATAGTCCATTTTTCTTTGTTTTACTAATAAATAAATTGAGGCTTAGGGTGGTAACCACATGGTCAAGGTCACAAATATAGCTAGGATCAGAGGCAATATTTGAAGTTGGAGCTTTTAGCTCCAGAATCATCTTTCTTTCTACTATATTCCATCTCCTTTCTTCATGACACGTTTATTAGAAGTTATCCCTGACTATATAAAAAAAAAAAACCCACACATAATTAGCATTGAGATATCAGGCACTATGTGTAATATTAGCAGTAAATGAATATGTTTTCTAATGAGAACAAATAAATAAATGTAAGAGGTGTTAAATATGCCCTAATATATATTTGTCTGATTGTCTTCTACTTTTCAACTAAAACATGCTTTTTCTATTCCAAAGGATAACTGAGACAAAAATATTCTTGATCTACATGCCTTTATTGTTATATTAAAATATAAGAAATAATATTAGGTAGTATATAATGCTTTCAAGTTGAAAATATATATATATATATATATATATAATCTTGTTTGACCCTTATAGTAGCCATCTATTTTACAGATAGGTAAAATGAGATTTAGGTTAAATGATTTGCCATTGGCCACTGTAACTAGCAATGATCATAGGTAGAAATTTACCTTCTGTTTGGTCTCCAGGCTAGTTGTTTCCACTGTTTTACATCGCCTCTCTATAATGGGAGGTTAAATGTATTTAAATTATGAGCCTGTCCTTTCCTCCTTCAAACTTACAGTTATGCCTTAGTCATCTTGGCTCCAATACAGGGAATAATTCAATCGTTCAATACAGCAGCAGTTCAAAAATCTGCCTTTTTTAGGGTTTTGAATCATAGTTCTCATTGATTCACTTAGCACTTCAAACACCGAGTTAGTCTTAGTTCACAACTCCATTTTCCTTACCCTAGCAAAAGATATGGATTAGTAGGAATGAGAAAGATCTTTGGATCACAGATCTAGAACTAGAATGGAGCTGTAAGACCATCTAGCCAAACCCCCTCATTTTATAGATGAGAAAGCTGAAATTCAGGAAAGTTCAGCAATTTGCCTGCCTGGATTCCAGAAAGGAACATGATGTAAAGTTTTATCATAGTGGGATTCAAGGCGATAGATTCTTCCTTGGAGACCAGGAAAGAAAACAAAAACAAAAACAAGAGAGTCAGGAAAATGCAGCAAAGGTCAATTTGTTATCTATGTGACACAGAGGCGATATTGCAATGAAAAGAGTATTGATTTATAAAGTCAGAGGACTTGATCCCATTCCTACCTATGACGTCATGAGCTTTGGACAAGTCGCATATACAATAGACTATGGACAAATAACAAAATCAGAGATTTAGACTAGCTGGTGTCTGAATTCTCTTTGAGCTCCTATGTAGGCTCCTAAGATAAGGAGCATAGTATTTGAAAATAAGAAGACCTAAATTCTAATTTTGACTGGATTTTCAAAAAGATATTTTTTAAATGACAGTCATAAGAGTCTTATTTCTTTGGGGAGATGTCCAAGGATCTAGAAATTTCACATACCTCCTAACCAAGATTATTTTTGTCTAGAGAAAATATAGGCAAGTTTAGTTTGTGAGCTATAGCATGACCTGGTGATAGAATGAAAAAAAAAAAAAAAAAAAAAACTATGACCAGTGGAGTCCATGATATGACAAAGAGAATGGAGGACAGAGCAGATTCTCCCTTGGGGCAGCAACTCACTTGTTTTCTGAATTCTTCCTTAAAAAACTGAATCTGGTAGGACAAAGTATGTTCCTGTTTTATGGCTAGAAAGAGAGTTCTTTCCCTGGCATAGGAAATGGATCAGCTGGTGTCCTTTCAGGAACTGTTTCAGAGGCCATTTCACGAAGGAAGAATCCAAGGACCATGACTCAGAAGTAACTACTTTTCTTTCCTTCAAATCATTCTGCAAGTAGACAAGCTATATATAAATCAATGATATTCAAGCATTTCCCATAAGGTTAAGATATAAAGTGTGCCCTTTTCGTTTCCTTTTGGTGCATGATTTGGGTGATAGGGTATGGGAAAAAAAATAAGGAAAAGAATTAGCACTAGGCATTAAAGGACCCAGATCTGTGATTTCCTAAGGATATCTCTGCCTCCATTTTTGGCTTCCAAAACATGTCTTAGGATCAGATCTAGGATCTATGGAGGGAGCAGGATTATAAAATTTTAAAAATGAAGAACATAAGCAAAAGAAAAAGAAAAACCTAAAAAGGAGAGGGAAGATAACCCAAGATAAATGCTCTGTAAATTCAGATAGCATGAAAAACCCCAATAACTTTTAGATACATTAGTTTATAAAGGTTCTTTTCAAAAGAGGTTTTTCTACAATGAGATAGTAAATGGGGGTTTGATTCTGTTGTAGGTGAATAGAAAGAGCCCTGATTTGGATTCATAAGATGTAGCCTCTGCTTCTGCCTCTCACTACCTGTATGATTATAAGAGAAGTTATTTCATTTCTGGATTTCAGTTTCTTCATTTAATGGATGGATGATGAGTGTGAACCCATATTGCTCTACTGATGAAACTTCTCATCTATGACATCTTCAGAACCGATGCTCTGAAGGATTTAACTTAAGTTTTGGAAATTACAACCTGGTGTCTATGCTGATTTGATAGATGGAGGTATTGGTAAAGGCTCCTCTGGACCACTAGAGAGAGCTTCAAATATGCTTTCCATTCTATCCCATTCATTTTATTGACATCTTCCTATCATCTGCCCTTGTACTTTTGTGTGTCTAATCCCCATTCTACTCTAAAGAAAATAATCAAATTACCACTGCCATGGCTGCTGAAAGGTATGCCAGTCAACTTTTATGGAGCAGTTGTGATTCTCAGAATCCTGGTCACTATCCAAGAAAAAATACCTTTCCTTGTCTACTTATTCATTGTATATATTACCTTTTCCTACCCCATTAATGTATATGCATTACCTGTGTTTGCAGATGAAAGTGGAACAGGGAGAGAACTGCAATTCTATAATTGACTATCACTCTGGGCTCAGCTAGAAAAAAAAAATTACTTCAGTAACCTGACCCCCAAGACTTTCCCCTTATTCATAGTTCATTAAGCTCCCCATTCTAGCATAAAATACAATGGGGGAAAATCTCTCAGAAAACCTTGAATATGCCTCATGTCATAAAGCAACTAGGTGACTGAGTGGATAAAGCACTGGACTTGGAGTGAGGAAGACTTGAGTTCAAATCTAGCCTCTAACTTTTACTAGCTGGGTGACCCTAGGCAAATCATTTCTATTTGACTTAATCCACTGGCAAACCACTCCAAAGCCTTTGCCCAGAAAACCTCATGACCAAGATTATCATGATATGGCCCATTTGGGCATGAACAGCCAGACATGACTGAGCCACAATAGCAACAAATGTCTCTTGTTTAGTATCTCTCATAAAAGTGAATAAAATGGGATTCTTTCAAAAAAGGTTACTCAATATATACTCAAGATAAAATAACAGATGCCAGGTATATTTATCTCCTTCCCCACAAAAGAAATGTTTAAAACATAAATGACTCAAAGTACGTACTGACAAATGTTTCAAATGTGATAAAGTAATACATCAATTTTTTATGTTGTCTCAGGAGTTAAGAAAGGTGCTTGAGATATCTGAGATGTTCACCTTCACTTCAGTCTGCATTGTCTGTGAAGCAACTCAAAGTCTAGGCTGTCAGGTCACTAGGATATAACTCACACTCCTATTGGTGGTTGTCTCCTTTGAGAAGGGCACAGGTACCAAAAGGTACTTCCTGCCAAGCAAATAGCACCTGACTCAAGAACTGGGTATCTCAAGCACATGATGTAAAATTGCCAAAACTAAAAATTTTCTTCTCTAACATTGTTCAGTGACCTCAGTCTGCATTATAGTCTCAACAGCAGAGTCAGGGCATCCTTATAACCTGTGACAGGTATATATAGTGGTAAAAGGTCAATCCAGTATATTAAAAAAAAAATAAAGTCAGATACAAGTAAGTAAAAATTTCTGGTTAGCTGGATGTTATACAGAACAATGGAGTATTATATTACATATAGAAGATTTAACTAGGAAACAGGCAATAGGTACCACTAGCTAGAAGCACTGGAACAAAAGAAAGAAAGATAGATATTGAGGGCAAAAATGAATGAGCAAATTTTTAGGAATTTTGTTATTATATTTAAAATGTCCAAAAACATTTTGGGATTTTTTGGTCTATTTTTACATTTTCAATTGACAGAAAATACAGTTTTCATCTAAAAGAAAACATTGTTCCAACTTTTGACTTATTCTCCTATTTAAATGACCAGAGGAAGTTTAGACTTGCATATCCTCCTCCGCAGTCTAAATTTGACAAATTCTCTTCAGTTATCTGATTGTATATATATACACACACACACTTATATATTTATATATATGTATGTATATATATATATATATACACACGTGTATATGTGTGTGTGTGTGTGTGTGTAAATGAAGGTGGAGAAGATAATGTTCATATAATCTCCACCTTTTTATATTTCTAATCAAACTTTGCCTTGGGAAACTGTGTTATTTCCAATGTGTTTCTAAATTTTCTTATTTTCTTTTTACAAAAAACAGTGGGAAGAGAATCCTACCCTTACCCACACACACTCCTATCCTGGCTTATTTTGTTTAGCCAAAATCAAAATGGATTCCTTCAACAATTGACTTTTAAAGGGTGTATTGACCCTGCACTTAGAAATGCAGATATCTTTTGACCCTCTGGCTTGTAAATTTCTGGTTAACAGGTTTTGTAGATTATTTCTGCTGGAAAGGGTTTGGTTAAAACAGCCATGCTTTACTAAACTAAACTTTGTTTTACACGTAGAGAGACAGCTTGAAAGCAATAGCAGGGAGCAGGCAGGCAGAGACAGTTGGGTGGTGACTTTCTTCCCCAGCCTCAAAATGAAATGGCAGCTTGGGATAGTCTCAGAACAGCAATTTTGGCTGGCATCCAACACTGTTAACACAGGACCAGTTTATCCCAGCAGTAGAATGTATTGAAATATATCTCCATGCTCATGAAGTTTTGTTTTACTTTTTTAAAGTAAAACAAATATGATTATATCCATTAACGAACCTACTTAGTTTTTGAACTGACTCCATGAGAAGCACTAGCTGTGAGGGCCTCAGGCAGGTTCATTCTAACAAGACATATGAGTATACCAAGCCCCATGTGATAATAATTCTTCAATCTCTTTCAACTCTACTGCTAAAAGTTTCATTCAATCCATTGCCATCACAAATGAGTCACAGTCACCATTGGGCTTCTTTCTATACAACCAAACAAAAGAAGTGATATTCTTTGATAGGTTCAATCAAATCTCTAAAGCCAATTTGAATATCTCAGATTACCTCTCCCAAATCCTTTTTGCCTTGCCTTAAGAATGGGTCCAAAGAAGGTGAAGGATTGCTTAATCTAGATTATTTGAATAGGCAAATCAGTTTTTTCTTACAAATAATAGATACTTGAGCTTCTAGCAATCTATAAAAATCATGATTTAAAGTTTAAAAATACCAATTCTATTTCAACAATGTCCTTCATTTCTCCTTTTCTTTTCCCCCTTTTCCTTCTCTCCCTTTATTTTTCCATTTTTCTCTTTTCTTCCCTCCTCTTGTTCTGACTCTGTTTCTCTGTATCAGACTGTATTGTATCTTTTCTTGCTCTCTATCTCACTCTCTCTGTCTCTGTGTGTATGTGTTTATCTCTTTCTGTCTCTATCTCTCTGTGTCGCTTACTGTGTCTGTCTCTGTCTTTCTCTTTCTATGTGTGTGTGTGTGTGTGTGTGTGTGTGTGTGTGTGTGCTTCCAATTTAATGTAAAATCTACAATAGAGTGGCCGTGAATGTTTGAAGAAATGAAATGATTCAAAAGTTTACATTGGGAATCAATTTGCTAGGATTGAATAAAATAATATATAGTATGTAAAGCCCTTTCTCTGTAAACTCAACTTTTAATTAGGAATAGGAGTACTGAAAGAAATCCTACTTATTATTTCCTAGACCTGAATGCAGGCAACTATTTTAATTGGACCAGAAAGAACCAAAATTTAGAAGACTTATCAGTAAAAAGAAAAAAATACAATAAGGCTTATAAAAAGGAACTTTTTTTCAACCAGAAGAGAGGCATAATCCTCTTGTCAGAAGAGATGGATGGCATAAATTTGAGATTCTGCAGGGCATTAAATAATTGTTGCCACATTGAACAACTCTCTCCTGTTATTAATACTGAATAAAATCAACATTTTACTACCTTTTCCTTAGCTAGGCTTATTTATTTTTCTGTTTAAAAAAAAAGTGGCATTTTAGATGCTCAAACATTGCTTCCTTATTTGTTCCTAGAATATTTTTCATTTCTTACTTTTACCTCATCCTCCACACACATTCCATATCAACCAAGAAGGAATTCCATGACTGTTGCAGCTTTTAGCTTTGACTCTTTTCTTGGAAAAGCAATGTTTCATTCTTTCTAGAAGAGGTTTATCATATAGGTGCAAAACTATAGATATAGATACAGATATAGATATAGATAGGTTACCCACCATTTTACTTAAATTGAAAAAAATCAGTTGATATTGATGGATATTGAATCTCTAAAGACTATGCCAGTATTGACTTTAGGGCAAAGTCAAATGAAAATTTTACTTTTACTTTAACACAGTGGAAAGAGTACTGACTTTTCAGTTAGAAGACATTGGTAAGTATCCTGGCTCTGTTACTACCTTCCTGCATGACTGCAGAATCAGAAAAACCTACATTGCAATCCCAACTCAGACACTCACTACCTATTTAATCCTAAACTACTGCGGGGATTATTTGACCTTATTGGAATGTTTCCTCCTCTATAAAATGGGGAAAGGCTATAGATCAGATGAATTCCAAGATCCCTTCCTGCTCTAAGTATATAATCCTATGATTCTTAAATTTTCTGGTCATTGTTTCTCCATGTGTTTAATAAGAATGTTTGACGAAATGACTTCTCATTTCCTTTTAATTTTAAATTTCTAATCCTAGAAATTTGACCTTGTTTGAATTCATTTTTCTTGGCTTCCTGCCTTATTGGGAAAAAATTCAGTGATCAACTCACCCCTGTCTACTTCCGGAACCTTTGTCCAAATTGTGAATGCCAAAAACCAATCCATTTACCCTTTAGCTAATATAGGAAGTTATATAGTTACCCCAGCTAACAAATGGGGATAATAATAGCATTTAACTCCCAGGATTTTTGTGAAGATTCAAATAAAGTAACATTTGTAAAATGTTTAACATAGTGCCTATCACATAGTAGGTAATTTATAAAGACCTGTTTCATCCCTCTCTTCCCTCCTTCTTCACTCTCTTGCTCTTCTTTCCTTAGTTTCTTCTTTTTCTCTTTCCTTCATTCCCTCCTTCCCTCCCTTCCTCCTTTTTTCCTTCCTCCTTTCCTCCCTTCCATGTCCTGCATGTCAGTGAAGTCACTCCAGGAAAAGGGAATTATGCTCTCCTTGAGTTAGATTTTAGAAAATACAATTTTATTTCTTATTTTATTTTCTTCTTCATTCTGAACTTCACACTCAACAACAAACATTTCAATATGCAGAAAATAAAGAATTATAAGATTTATTTATAACTGTGAGTTATAGAATTGGGTTTACTTTTTATTTTATTTAGGAAAAAATATAACTGACTAGCATGTTATAATAGATAGAGAGTTGGGGTTCAATTTAGAAGAACTGAGTTCAAGTCTTGCCCCTGTTACAAAGTTGGCTACATGATCTGGCAAGTCATATTAACCTCTCGGTGCTCAGAAATCTTTCTAAGGTAACAAATTATATAAAAGTTGTCAATATACATTGGTATAGGAAATTATTCTTGACTAGCTCCCTACAACAATTACATCACAAGTTCAGTGAAAAAAATGCAAATCATATAACACACACATATAAAGTTTAACAATCTAATAAAATTATTCTATCAATTCAATTATTATTATCTTCAGACTGTCTTTGTCTCTCTCTTTCTCTCTGTGTCTCTCTGTGTCTGCTTCTGTCTCTGTCTCTCTGTTTCTCACCCTGTTTGTCTTTCTGTCTCTATCTCTGTCTTTCTGCCTCTTTCTCTCTCTCTCTGTCTTAGCAGCAAAGGTCATGTCAATCAGATTTGGACATGTTTGAAAGCATACTTTCCACACTGCTTGGGGAATAATAGTGTGCCCAAACTGACTTCCAGCAAAATCTTCAACTTGTACAGTATTACCCTTATAGGCACACTCCCTGCTATGATTCCAAATACTCACCAAGCAAATTTCTGATCTTAATTTGGTTTCCCAAGTAGACTTCCCTCTTGGGAAGAGAGTGTGCTGACTGGCCAACATGAATATTGGTCTGCTTGGCAGTTATATTTCTTTCTGTAAATTATTTAATTGACTTTCTGGTACAAATCAATTTATGTGAATTTGGGTGGTGTGAGCCAATTTTTCTCAGGACTTAATCACCTCTGGATAAGCTGACCATTGACATTTAAGTCCTATAGAATTGAGAGCTTAAACCCTAAAGGACAGAGGAGTAACAGAAAAAATGGAGGACTTTGAGGACCAATAAGCCTTATTCCATTATATCTGCATCAGCCTATCAGATGCCTACTTGAGAAGGATGATTGGCTCATATCTGGCTATTTGACTCCTATTAAGATTGTTCCAGTGAGATATTAACAGTCCCTTTTTCTTAAATCAGACTTAAATCAAGACAAGCATTCTTTGCTACTGACCATGCTGAAAAGATCAGTAATGGTTTGATGTACTTCTATGACTTTCTCAGCATCCTAGATATGGAAGGTACTTTTGCAAATTCAGAAAACAAGCTTTGTTCCTAGACAATTTCTTTATTTGGTCTTTTTGAAAAGAGGAACAAATCTTAATAAGCCTTGTGGGCTTGGCAACAGATTGAAACTTTCATAGCCAAAGGTAAGCCACCAGGAGAAGAATTTTTCGAAGAACAACTAATAATGACTATAAAATGTGATGAGATATAGAGGAGTTGAGCCATGACTCAACACATTTAGTAAACTAAAATTTACTTTTGTTACTTATGTTTGCAAAAGTATTATTATTCAACATCTCTAATACCATTTCATATCACATTTTAAATCATTCATCTCACGCTGAGAAGGCTGAGTTTGAGCACTTTGCCTCTATATTTTTGCAACTATAATTTACATATACATGTGTACACATTTATATATGAACACATATATGTGTGTGTGTGTATATACATAGATTTTTTAAAATTTCCTTATCACTCTGGTGGAATATTCTACCTTACTCCTAACATTTTACCCACATTTATACAGTTAAATGCAAACAATGCAAACCATGAAATACTACTTTATGTCAACACTTTTCCAAGACTTAACATCTCATGATTTTCAAGTTATTAGAGCTGAGATCCTCTGGTCCCACCATTACTACTGCAAATTAAACACCACATTGGATTCTACATTATTTGCCCAAATATATGATATAGTAAATGTTTAAAATTATCCAAGGCAGAATCTCTACTAACCAACACGTTCTATTCAAATCAATAAATATTTGTTATATACCTAGCATGTAAAAGGAACTGAAGATAAAATGATAAAACCAATAGCTTCTATTATGATAATAAACTATCATATCCAGGAACTAATAGTACTTTAGATTGTAATCTCAAAATGAGAGAAGTTAGATAAAAGGATCTAGATTCTCCAATTGATAAAGTCAAAAGATATGAATAGATAATTTTCATATGATGAAATTAAAGCCATCTACAGACATATGAAAAAAATCTCCAAATCGCTATTGATTAAAGAAATGCAAATTAAAACAACTCTGAGGTACCACCTCTCACCTATCAGATTGGCTAAAATAACAGGAAAAGATAATGTTAAATGTTGGAGGAGATGTGGGAAAGCTACAACACTATTGCATCCTTGGTGAAGTTGTGAAATGATCTAACCATTCTGGGAAGCAATTTAGAACTATGGCCAAAAGGCTATTAAATTTTGCATGGCTTTGATCCAGCAATATTGCTACTGGGTCTGTATCCCAAGGAAATTATACAGGAGGGAAAAGGACCCACATGTGCAAAAATATTTCTAGCAGCTCCTGTGGTGGCAAACAATTGAAAAATGAGTAGATGCCCATCAGTTGGGGAATGGCTAAATAAATTATGACATATGAAAGTAAATTAATAGTATTGTTCTATAAAAAATGATGAACAAGCTGATTTTAGAAAGGCCTGGAAAGATTTACATGAACTGATGATGAGTGAAGCAAACAGAACTAAGAATACATTGTACATAGTAAAAGCAAAATTGTGCAATGATCAATTATGAAAGATTTGGTTCTTCTCAGTGGTTCAGTGATCCAAGATAATCCCAATAAATTTTGAATAGAAAATGCAATGTGCATCTAGAAAGACAACTATGGAGAGTGAATGTAAATCAACATGTGCTATGTTTACTATTTTTCCTTTTTCTTCTGTTTTTTTTTGTCTTGTTTTTTCCTTTTAACCTCTCCATTCCTCAATTTTCTCATCTATAAAATGGAGAAGTTATACTCAGTGGCCTCTAGTACTAATATAAGATCACATGAGCTATTTTAAATTAATTTTCAAAGCTTAAATACATTATAAAGACTACAGAGCAAGGACTATGCTGATTTACATTTATCCTTTTCATTTAACAAAAAGTTTATATAATTAGGATATTATAGATGTTTATAATGAAGTTGCAATAAAGAGGAAAGACAGAAGAAATACCAGCAAATGATAAGCTGTGGCAGAGGAAATATAGAGAATGTAGAGAAACAATGTACTATAAAGAAAGATGAGCGGTCTTACCCTCAGGATACTCATGTTTTTGAACTGAAACTGCTTTCACAGAGTGTTATAGACAAATTAAAAAGAAAAGGAAAATAACTTTCTAAAATTTTATAGTCCTATAATGCTGATAGTCAAAACAGAAAACTCCTGTATAAAGAGGGGTAGAAATACTGCTGTTGATAATAAAAGGAAAAGTTATTTTCATGGATGTCATTTTTATCATGTTGAGACAGGAAGCAAAGGTTTCCTTCCCCATGACATTGAAAAACTAATGAAATATTCTTTATATATTCAATTGATTTAAAACTTTTTGGCATTTGTGTATTTATTTAACAGATGAATAAATGAATACATGATATAGAAACATTTTGGAAGCACACAAGAAAAAAGTCTAGTTAGATTTCATTATTAAACATGCAAGGTTGGATCTTAAAAGTCATAGAGACCTGAAAGAAATGATTAAGATGTGAATATGAGGGGGAAACAGTAGGCATCTATTTACACCAACTTTACAAAATTTTTTTTCCCTCAAAATTAGGATAAATACACTTTGTGCCTGTTTTCAGCATAGGCAATTAGTTGCTTTATTTGCAAATAAAGCACTTTCTACAAAGCACATTTCCATCTACATAACAAAGCTCAATAAAGTGTTTTATTCCCTGCTGGCCACTACTGCAGTTTTACTTTTTAATCAGCAGATGTTCACTTATTTCTAACTAGGTATAAACATGGCATTGAATGATATCACTGCAGTTCATAGATGTGTGCCTTGCTTATTTGAGGTTTAATACCCTTCTCTTTTCTTTGCTCTGGGAAGTAAACAACATGCAAAGTATAAAAAGTTTTGGGGTGTTTTTTTGTTGTTGTTTTTTAAGAAGAGCAAATTAATTTACATAATTGACTAGTCAAAAGGAATTTTTACAATTCCACCATTAGAAATATGGTCTCCAGTTGCAAGTTCTTTAGGATGCTTACTTATAAAGATTTTCTCATCACTATGTCTATGATCTTTGCAAAATAAAGAGTATTTAACACCAATTGAAGGGGAAATCTACTAGGATAGATTTTCTGGGAAGAAAAATCATACTTCAAATTTAGTATGAAAAATAGCAAAATCCCTTGTCTGCTTTCATTTCCCCTTATATGAAAATACTTCAAGAAAAAAGAAAATGTTTTCTTTTTTCTTTCATCTCCCAAAAGAATAATAAATTTAATGATGCAGATATCTCCATCATGTCTTATTAAACATATCTAAAAGAAATTGACCTTCAATAGAAAATCCCAGTTGCATTATGATATGATGTAATAATCATAATTGGCATTTTTCAGGAGATTTGTCATCAAAATAGAGCCATCATCTAATATGTTTCTCAATGTTGCAACATTACAGACCTGGGCTATCTTTTCTGGAGTGGGGAGATGATTCCAAAACTTTCTTCCTCTAATCACTTGCATGATGCCCCAAAATTTGCCATCAGATTTTCATTCTTATAGTTATCTCTTACTAAATAGGGTTCACTTGTGAAGAAAGAGAATGCTACCAGCCTTTTACATTATGGAATGTAAATAGAAGTGCTTAGATCATATCATAGGAATACTTATTTCAAACTAGAAAAAGTACAAAGGTCAATTAGTCCATTCCCTCATTTTATAGTTCAGAAACTGAAGGCCCAGAAAAATAAAGGGGTTTGCCTAAGGTCACTTAGGGAGGAAGTAGCAGAGAGAATACTTGAACTCAGGTCTTCTGACCTTAAATCTCATACTCTCCACTACACAAGATTTTGACATGAGGTTAGGAAAAGCTACAATGAGGACATAAGGTAGCTGGAAATATAAAGAAATTGCTGGAGAGTTGTAAGAGCAGAATATAAATCAGAATGAGACAGTATGGTATATTGGAAAGAATACCGGGTTTGAAAGCAGAAAACCTGGATTCTGTATATTAAATCTGAAATTTACTATCTATAAACATAGTCAAATGATTGCAGTTTTCTGGGATTCAATTTCCTCAATTAAAATTAGGGAGTTGCTAGCTTTAAATCCTTAAGTCTTTGTCTAAGTCAAGAAATATTTATTAAGCACTATGTGCTAAGGATGATTTTAGGTGCTGATGATATTAAAAACAAAAAACAAAAAAAAAAATGCAAGCCCTAAAGAAACACGGGTTCTACAGGAGGAAACAACATGCATACTAGTATATATTTATAAGATATATACAGGGTAAATTAGAAGGAACTATGAGGACTGAGTAAATCTTTTTTGCAGAAAATGGGATTAACCAACATTTGAAAAACAAACAAAAAAGGATATCTGAAGGCAGAGGGTGAAGATAAAGAGAATTCCAGAGCAGCAAATGAGTTAATATACTATGGAGCCCCAGAGATAGAATATCTGGGATCAGCAAGAACAAGGAGGCTGCTATCACTGGATAGCAGAGTATATGGAAGGAGTAAAATTCTAAAATACTGGAATGGTAGGAAAAGCAAGTTATAAAGGCCTTTAAAAGTCAAATGTAGGATTATACAAATCAAGCCTTCCCCAAACCCTCTTAATTCCAGATCCTTCCCTCATTTGATTATCTACTATATATACTATAGATAGATAGATAGCTTGCTTTCCATATATTTTCTGCATATTGTCTTCCTCATTAGAACCTAAGCACCTTGAGGGAAGAAATTATCTTTTACTTCTTTTTGTATCACCAGTATCTCACACAACATCTGACATATAGTAGATGTTTAATAAATATTGATTAGTTAATTGATCCTGGAGGTAACAGGATTATCCTTCATTGAATAGGAGGATAGCATGATTTGACCTAAATTTTAAGAAAATCTCTTTCTTAAAGGGAGGAAATACCTGAAGCAGGGAGATAAACAAAATGCTATTGAATGTTTAGTCTTGAAATGACAGTTTTACCTGGAGTAGACCCTGGTGTGTGTCCAAATAAATCCAACATTTTTTTTTAAATTAATCTAAAGTTGTATACAATATATTGAGCTAGGAGTTACTGAAACAAACAATTTTTTTTACAATAACAGAAATAGTTCCTGCCTTCAAGATTATATTCCACTCATTCAGGGCAATGAAAATAAAATACAAACACCTCAATTGGTTCTTGAGATACTCATCCCTTATACCTCCATCATATCCAGACTTCCCTCTTTTTAACTCATTCCCAGATTTGCTGTCTGTGTAAATGAATACCTAAACCATTTCAGCAACTGGGACATATTAGTGGCACAGAATCCCAGGCACATGCTTTTCTTAATCATGCTATGACTTTAAGGCCAAGGGAAGTTTAAAAACATCCTTTATATCTGATCATATGCCACTGAGTAAGCCCACAGAGGTAACTACCCATGGAGATCATGACTCTAGCTACTTTGAATTTAGCTTCTTTGTGAAATGGCCAGAAAAAATGAAACTAAACCTAAATGCTATGTTCCCATTTTAGCCCAAATTTTAGTTGATTGTGAAGTCTGACAGCTACAGTGTTTCTCACCTGAAATAATTAGCAGTAACAATATCTAAAAGCAAAAATCTCCCTGAAGGGAATCACCATGCTGCTTCTGTATAGTTACATTCAGCCAAATCTAAACTAGTTCCATTTCAACCCCTGTTAAAATTCCAGATCTATGCTATAAAAAAGGGTGTGGGGAGGGGAATAACCCTAATTGTTTTAGTCACTATAATTTGAAATAATTGACTATGCCTTCACATCATAGTTCTTGGAATATCAACCATTTACAAGGACATTCGTAACATTACAGTAAATTAGACAGTCTGCCACTAAAATGAGGTCTCCCCCAAAGGCATATTAATGTCTAGATGGAGATTTGAAAGGGAAATGTTACCTCTGCTACAGCATGTTTCCAAGTCCTTTTCACTGCAGTGAACAAAGGGAAAAATTAAATAGCATTTAGTCATCACAGAGGTCAGAAGCAATATTATAATTCCAGAAATCTTTATGATACAGCTAAAAACCTTTATTGTTTTGGTTTGGCACCTGTAACAGTGAGTCAGGGTAGAAGAGTACAATTTGTAAGAGTGAATTATAGCATGGAACATACATTCAATACAATAGGCTTGCTATTGTATATTTATTTAAGTCACTTAGGGGTTCTAGCACTTTGACCATGAATAGCAAATATAGTGGCTTTCTGTAAGGAGAAATGTTCAAGGAGTTTGTAGCTATTCTATGTTGCTTCTTGCTCCCTGCAGAGAAAGAATTTTTTTTTTTTTTTTTTTGCTATACTATGGTAGATGTATTATACTGGAATGTAGAAGGAGAGATGTAAATCCATTCTCTGAGAGTTTCAGGAAGCCTCCCAAGCTTTCTAATCCTCATACACCTGGCACTTTGCTACTTAGGTAGTTAGTTAAAGAGGCCTGCACTTTAACAGTATAGAACCTAAAACAGATCACAATTATTCATATAGCAGAAAAAGCAAACTGGTTAGCCAATAACATGTGCTTAATAAATGTTCATTAATCAAAAAAATGATTGAGTTTAAGTCAGAAAAAAACTATTTTAAGTTCTGGATTTTGTCAATTTTCTGCATGTGTGACCTTAAGCAAGTTACATATATTCTGGGTTTATTGCAAAGTGAAGGGTGATGTCATGTGGTGTAAAGGGTACCCTTCTAACTCTGTCTCATACTACTAAGGATCCCTCCAAAATGAAAGAAAAAATAAAATATTTCCTGAAATGTTAAATAAATTAACAATATACATATTTTTTAAAAATATGAAAAGTCAAACACATTGGAAATTTGAATAATATATATATTTATTTATATTACATACATAGACACATACACATACTCATTTCTTTATTCTCAATGAGCTAAATTAATAGATTGTTCCTAATAGGCATTTAATATAAACTTCTTGAATTTAACATGCTATAAGAGATGAAATAATAGCATTATCACAGTGGTCTGCCTACTTCCCACCTTCTTCAAACTTCAAATGTGATCTAAATGCAAATTTTTTGTGACAATGTGATTATCTAGAGGCTAGAATTCATTTTAGGAGTCAGAGAGTTGTGTGTGTGTGTGTGTGTGTGTGTGTGTGTGTGTGTATAGAGGGTCACACCTGGAATCAAGAAAACTTGAGTGCAAATAAAACCTCAGATACTTAGTTGTATGTCCAAAAGCAAGTCATTTAAGTTTTGTTTGACTTAGTTTCCTCATTTCTAAAATAGGGGTAATAATATCATCTACCTCTCAGGATTGTTTAGCAGCAAATGATATGATAATTGTAAAGTGATTAACATAATGCCTGACACATAGTAAGTTCTATGTAAATGTTATTTTCATTATTATTTTTATTAATGAAATACTTGCCTGAAATACTCAGAATTCCAGGTTTTTACCTCTAGGTATTAACTTTAGTTTTTGAGTCATTCTGCATGCAAAGATTGAATATGCTATTTGGTATCTGTGGTTCATAAAACCAATGATTATATTTCAAATGGAACTAGTCATTAGTACCTTTACCTTATCTTTTCTAAATATCTAAAAAAAATCTCATTCTTCCTTTGCATCTATCAAGTGAAGGTAAGTTTTATGATCTTTCCCTAAACTTGAGCAAAAGCTCTCCTGAGGGAGGTGGAACTAAGAGGACAGAGTAAAGGCAGGGGCTTGTGGAGTTCTCCTTCAAGCCTCTCCAAAAACTTTTAAATAATGACTTTAAACAAATTCTAGAGTAAAAGAACCCACAAAAAAGTAGAGTGAAAAAGTGTTCCAGACTAAGAAAATTTAGAAGGTCAGCAGGAAAGGTTGCAACAGAGTGAGAACTGGCAGGGTGAACCAGTGAAGACTCCAGGAAACCAAGTGTAGATCTTGGGAAGCAATAATGTCAGTGGCTACTTTCAGAGCTCTCAGCCCTCAGATGATAAGAAACTTGAAAAACTGTTTAGAAGGAAATACAAGAGTCTCTTTTCTAGCATTGAGGCAGGACTCTGTTGCTTTGTCCACATTCAATTCTGGGCCACAGTCCTGGGTGATAGTGATAGGATGAGGAGGGGCATTATCACAGCAGAGCTTGTGGCTGCAGGGAATCAATTCTCTCTCAATTTCTCTCAATTCCAGGACAAAAAAGAGTATCCAGAGCATAGGCCATGAGAGCAGTAAACATTTCTTCTTAGATTATACCAGCTTGGTAGAACTGAAAACATATAGTTCTCTAGAAGTATCTCTGAAAACAGTAGCTCAAAAATTCTGCAGCTTGGGACAATGTACCCTCCACTCTAGAAGCAGAGACCTGTTTTAACAGAGAATTAAAAATCAAGATTAGGAAAATGTGCAAATAACAAAAAAATATTCTGACTATAGAGTTACTGTGGTGACAAGGAAGATCAAAACATATATCCAGGAGAAGATAAAGTCAAAACTCCTATACCTGAAGCCTCCAAGAAAAATATGGATTGTCCCGGGCCATGGAAGAACTGAAAAAAGGATTTTGAAAATTAAATAAGAGAAAGAGAAAAACAATTGAGTAGAGAAATATGAGTGATGCAAGAAAATCATGAAAAACAAGTCAACAGCTTGGTAAAGGAAACAAAAAAACTACTTAAGAAAACAAGACCTTAGAAAATATACTAGGCCACATATTAATAGAAGTACAAAAAGCCAATAAGGAAAAGAATTCTTTAAAAAGCAGAACTGTTCATGTGGAAAGAGAGAAACAAAAATTCACTGAAGGAAAAAAAAAAACTTTTTAAAACATAGAATTGGACATATGGAAAAGAAGGCACAAAAGCTTACTGAAGATAATTCCTTAAAAATTTGAATTAGTGAATAGAAGCCAATGACTTTATTAGAAATCAAGAAACAAAAGAACCAAAAAAAGAGAAAAATATGCGAAATACCTTATTGAAGAAATAATTGACCTGAAAAATAGATCCAGGAGAGATAATTATAAAATTATTGGATTATCTGAAAGCTGGGATCATAAAAAGAGCCTAGACAGCATCTTACAAAAATGTTATCATATAAACTGCCTTTATATTCTAGAACCAGGGGAATAAAATAGAAATTGAAAGAATCCATTGATCCAAGGCAATTCCAATAAACTTTGTATAGAAAATGCCATTTACATCCAGAAAAAGAACTATGGAGATTGAATGTAAATCAACACATGCTACTTTTTCTGTCTTTTTTCTTTCCCATGGTTTTTCCCTTTTGATGATTTTTTTCTCCCATTGTGATTAATAAAGCAATGTGTATTTTAAAAATAATTTAAATTAACTTTTTATGAAAAAAGAAATCATTGATTACCTTCTGAAAGATATTTCAAAATAAAAATGCCCAGGTACATTATAAGCAAATTCCAGAGCTCCCAAATCAAGGAAAAAAACATTGCAAGCAATCAGAAAAAAAAATTTTATATATATATATATATGTATATATATATATATATCATGGAGCCACATTCAAGATAACACAAGGTTTTAGCTGCTTCCTCATTAAAGGCTCTGAGGAATTGAAAGATGTCATTCTGCAGGGCGAAGAAGCTAGGATTACAACCAAGAATCACTTATCCAGCAAAACTTCAGTAGAGAAAAATAGATAGATATTCAATGAAATAGAGGGACTTCAAGCATTCTTAATGCTGGAACCAGAAGTAAAAAGAAAATTTGACTTTTAAAATACAGAACTCAAAAGAAGCATAAAAACAAACAGGAAACAAAAATCATAAGGGACTTAATAAGGTTAAACTGTTTATTGCTACATGGGGAGATAATACTTATAACATATAAGGAATTTCTCATTATTAAGGCAGTTACTAGGAGTTCATGTGTGTGTACATATAGATATAGTGATAGAGATAGATAATTATAGATATATATATATATATATAAATATAGACAGAGGACATGGGTATGAGTTGAAAATAAAAGGATAATATCTTTAAAAAAAACAAAGGATAAGAGGAAAGTAATGGGAGACAGAGAAAAGGGGAAAGTAGAATGAAGCAAATTATCACATAAAAGAGGCAAGGAAAAAAATTTGTATAGTAAGATATATACTGGGAGAAAGGGAAAGAGAGAGATAGAATGTTGCTAAAAAATAGCTGACATAAAAGAGATAAGGAAAAATGTTTACAGTGAAAGAGAAGACAGGGAAGCAAAAGTAATGGAATGAACCTTTTTTTCCCATCAGAATTGGCTCAAAGAGGAATAACATACACACTCAATTGGGTATATACCCAATTCATTTTACTCTATAGAAAAATTAGAGCAGAAGGGAATAAGAGAAGGTGGGGTGGTAATAGGAAGAAAGGCAGATTGGATGAAAGGTTAGGCAGATACAAATTACTTATGAGTAGAGACAATGTAAAAGGAGAGAGAAAATAAAGAAATGGAATGGGGTATATAGTTAGCAATAATAATTGTGAGAAAAAAATTGAAAAAAAAATTTCTCTGATAAAGGTCTCATTCCTCAAGCATACAGAGAACTAAGGCAAATTTATAAAAGCAAGAGCCATTCCTCAGTTGATGAATGATAACAGATATAAAATTTTCAGATGAAGTATTCAAATTAAAATAATTTTGATGTATTGTCACAAACCTATTAGATTAGCTAATAGGAAAGAAAAAGAAAAATAACAAATGTTGGAGAGAGTATGGGGAAAATGAGACATTAATGCATTGTTGGTGGAGTTGTGAACTAATTTATCCATTCTGTACAACAGTTTGGAACTATTCCCAAAGAGCTATAAAACCATGTATAATATCTTATCCAGCAATATCACTACTAGGTCTGTATCCTAAGAGAGAGAAAAAAATGAAAAAAAAAAGTAATATACAGAAATGTTTATAACAGCTCTTTTTCTGGAAGCAAAGAGAACAAACATTATGATGGAATACTATTGTGCTATAAGAAATTATGAGCTGGATTCTCTCAGAAAAACCTGGAAGGACTTCCAAGAGCAGATACACACTAAAATTTACTGTGTACAAAGTAACAACCATATTGAAGGTGACCAGCTAGGAATGACGTAGGTATTCTCAGTAATGTAGTGATCCAAGACAGCTCTGAAGGACTTATGAGAAATGCTATCCATTCCTAGAGAAATCCCTGATCATGACAGAATACAGATTAAAGCATATTTTTAAAACTTAATTTTCATTGAGAGGTTTTTTTTTGGCCTATGATTTTGTTTGGCGTTAGTTTTTTACAACATGACTAAAATGGAATGTTTTACATGACTACACATCTATAATCTATATGAAATTGTTTGTCTTCTCAGTGGGTTAGTTTCAGGAAGGGGGGAGAGAATATGGAATTCAAAGTTTTGAAAGGATATATTTAAAATTATTTTACATGGACTTGGGAGAAAGTAAAATACTAAAAAAGATAAAGTAAAAAGTCCTCCTCAGAAAAAAGATATGATATGTTGCTAGCAATACTATATATTGAATTTTAGGCTTGTGGAAAGCAGGAACTAGATGTATATATTTACTCCTCTCAACCCAGTTAGCTCAATGACTTTCAAAGAACAGGCTTTTTCTAAATTTCTGATGATGAGAAATTTAAAACACTTTGTTACCTCTCATAGATACATTCACATTTTAAGCTTTATCTCATTCTAACAATAACAATGAACAAATTATCCTTGTTAAAAATCATTTCAAAAATCACTATGAAGTGCTTTGCCATTCCCTGAAATTAAATCACATAGATTTTGACTCTCCTTATATCAAAGACTATCCCTGCCCTTAGGAAAAACTGAAGTTCTTTCACTCCTAAAATAGGTTCTAGCTTCCTGCGTAGAATTTTTGAATTTTATTATTATTGTTATATGCACATTACTACAAAAAAACCTAACATTTAGACCAAATATAATTTGAAGAATATGGGAAACAGGCAAAATATGCTAACACCATTATTTCATCTCTATAGCATGTTGAATTCAAGAAGCCTACTTTAAGTGCCTACTAGGTACAATCTATTACTTTAGGTCATTCAGAACAAGTAAATAAAATAGAAATGCTCTTTTCCCTAGGAGAATAAGGAAAATAAATTGTATAAGGTATGTAGAATGAGTTAAATAACTCTGATACAAATTAGGCTTAAGTATAATGTAATAATGATATGTTATATAATAATATGTAATATGTAATACAACATGATTCTGAAGTTTAAAAGTTTCTATAATTCCTTTGATCTGGCTCTCCCATTCCTGAAATTCTTTCTCTCCTTATGCCAACTTCTTAAAATCCTGGCTTCTATCAACATGTGGCTCAAATATTACTTTAAGCAGGAGACCTTTACAAGTCCCTCTCCCTACCTCAATCCACCTACTCCACACATTTGCCCAGCTGAGAGAGCAATTCTTTCCTATTCCTAAAATTACCTTCTATAAATTTTTAATCTATAAATTTAAAAATGTTTCCTATTATGCTATCTTCTCCATTGAAATGTAAGTTCTTTAGGGGCGGGAACTTTTCTTCCCCTTTGTATTCCTAGAATTTAGTAGAGCATCTAAAAAGGATGCTTCTGCTTTGATTTATCAGTTTTAGATATAGAATACACCTCAGAGAGCATTACCTCATTTTTGCAGTTCATAAAACAAAGGCCAAGGATGATTAAGTAATTTGCCCCAAATCACATAGATATTAAAGAACAAAAATAAGATTTTTAATCTGGCACTTATGCCTTAGTTTATTAATCTGTAAAATGAGGGGCTTGAACTAGATATTTTGCAAGAAGCTTTCAGGCCCAAAATCCTATAATCCTAAGATTATCTTTATTGGGAAATAGAAAAAAAGAAGAGTTATATGTGCTATCTACTCAGAGAGAATACCCATAGGCAAAGCCATTTTTATTTGTTTTGCCTTTGGTAAAAAAAAAAAAAATCCTTCGCTACACATTCTTGGCTTAGAGGGTATGACTTTCTCTGTGAGATTTCTCAAAATTTGTAGAGAGGTTTCAGTATGGCACTCCTCAATAGTGTGAGGAATTTCTGAAATAATGGGAGATTTTGGTGTGATATATACTCGCCAAAAAATATAGCACAGCATATCACAAAGGTTCACATTTATATGAGGATTTTAATTTGAAAAGTACTTCACACATAATGTCTTATATGAACATAGTCATATATAAACCTTAAGAAAATTTGACTTGGGACTTTTATTTCCCATTTGGGTCATGACCTTTATATTGGTTTAAATTGACATTGTAAATATGAAAATGAATCATTAACCTCCAAGTGATGCAAAAATACATGAAACCTGTTAAGGATTTTCTGACTGCCACAAAAACCAGTGCTCTTATTGTAGAAAGTTAATCTCATAAAAATGGTATGCTATTGACAATGTGGTTTGCAATAAATAAGAGATGATAAAGAGATTCATGACATTAGAATAATTGGACATTATTGGTTCTTCTGAAATAATTTTCAGATCTTGGGCTCTCATACTGTTAGATTAAAAAAATGGCTCTGTGTCCCAAAGGCTACTTTAATAGTTGTCTATAATCAGAAAATAGTGAATTTCTTTATAATTTTATCTAATAAAACCATAGATTCCTAGAATGTGAAAGGACCTTATGATATCAACAAGTCCATATGCCCATCTTTAATTAGAATCATACTTATCCCATAACAAGTAATTCAGAATTAATATTGTTTTTGAAGCATCCTCCATTGACACATACACATATCCCCAAAATTCCATAGTCTCCCTTTACTTACACATAGTAAGAGTATAAATTGTTTAGTAACTTTGCTTGAGATATTTCATTCTTATCCTTAAAAGCTCCTGTTTTCTAAACTCTGATGGAATCCAGTAAAGGGCAAACTCATCATTAGACAATTAAGTCAAAGTTTCTGTCTAATCCAAACTATCCTTTTTAATGTAACATAACTATAATAAGTATACCAAATGAAGTAAAATACTGATTAAAAACTAATAGATGGGTTTATGATAAGGGTTCACATTACTGACTCCTTGCTCTACTTTGCAATCTCCCAACTAGTCCCACTATGGACTCTGTGCTTTGGGATTCATGTGTAGGTTTTGCAGCTGTTACAGACACAGAAGAAGACTGAGATTCATAGCAGATCTTCTGTTATTGCTATGGGCAATGGCACTATTGATTGCTGTCACCATTTTTTCAAGGAAAAAAAATTTGTATAAAAAGGGCCTAGCAGTTCTGGGTTGCAAATGATATTATAAAACAGAAATTGTTGAAATATATTTGGTATTATTTGAAGTATTTTTTTAATAGAAGAGCAGATCAGTGAGACAAAGGGGACAAGTAAAACATAAAAAAGCTAAGTCTAATGTTCAATTAATTCAAGTAAGGATGCAAACAAATGGAGGGATAATGACTTCTTTCTTGAGAAGAACTTCTAGGGAAATAGGTGTTCAGTTTAATTAAAAATACATATACCATATGAGACTATGCATAACACCTCTAGGTATAAAGAGATGTTAAGTAAAGACATTCCAAAGTCCATATAAACACTCAATATAAGATATAAATTATAGGATAATCTTTATTTCATCTCATAACTAATGCAAAGTAGTCAGAAAAGCCCATAGAAAATTTGGAAAAAATACTTTCAAAATTTCATAAACAATCAGTTCAATTTTTTTGTCCCATCTCCAGTGGGACCAAGTGAAAAGAAATAGCCCATTCCACCAAAAGTTTATTTTGTAGGAAGTCAGAGTCAATCAATTTTTATTGTTTAACCTTTTATCAGAAGATTCTAAAAGGAATACCCACTATAAAATATTCAGTCAAAACTCCCATTTAAAAAATTAACTTACTAATAAGGTCATAACCAATCCCCTAGAGTTCTAATTCATTCATTTCTTGTCTCTGTCTCTCATAATTTTAAATTTCTTAAAGTTTTACTTTATTTTTTTCTATTCTTTATACCTATTCTCTTATGATCTATTTTGAATTTTATTTTATGATTCATGGTTTAATCCGTAATCTCTGAATCAGTAAACTCTGGTAAAAAGTAAAAGTCAACCAAATGCTTTTTTTTTTTTTTGTGCAGTCCAACCCGAGAAAAATTGCTTTTCATTTTGAAATAAGATTTTATTGTATTTGAAAATGTCAAAAACAGTTCTTATGCCATGAGTCATACCAACGCAGGTGGAAGACTGGATTTGTCCCACAACCTATAATTTACCAATTCTTACTGTACACCCTAATGTTTTCTTTCAGTAGTATCTCAGTATCCTTCATGAATGTAGGGTTCCTAAAGTACTAATCTGAAATTAATTTATCTCATGCTTACACTTTTACACTTGTAGATCTTTCCTCCTTTATCTCAATATTTTTGTTATTGTCCTTTGCTCTTGGAAATAGCAATTCATGAAGAAAATTATGGAAGTAGTATTGTATGGCTTTACTCATTTTATGAACAAGTCAAGAGATCTCATCCTAAACCTGATCTTACCATGACAAGCCTCTTTTTCTAATTATTCTATCTCTTCTCTATTACTCTTTTTAAAGTTCTGTTACTTTTTAAAAAAAAAAATTTCACTGAACTGAAGAAATAAAACAAGCAGTAGACAGAGCTAAGATGGCAGAGAGTAGCCAGGACTGCATCTGTGCTCTTCCTGGCTTCCCTCAAATCAACACCAGATCAAAGCTCTGCATGGGTTTCAGAGCGACAGAACCCACAAATATTTGAAGTGTGATAAATTTCCAGTAGAGAATATTTGGGAGGAACTTCAGAAAAAGTCTGTCTCAATTGGGAATGGGAAAGGTGGCCTAATGCAGGTGCAGTGCAGGGGACCTGGTGAAGAGGACTCCTAGAGTAGGAAGAATCTACTGGGAGGCTCTTAACCAAAATATAGCAGCCAAATTACTGGTTCAGAAGCCAGTAGATTAGCTAGCTGTGAGACCACCAACACAACTACAAAAGGCAAATAGTGGGCCCCTGAAACTCAGCATAACATGGGACTTGGCCACTCCCACCCAGCCCATGAAGGAAGCCAGTAGCACTGACCCTAGAGCAGTGTGAAGCTGCTGTTGCTAGTAGAGGAAGCTTGGAAAAATCTACCCTTTGTCCTAAGAGTAGACCTCAATGTTTAAAAAATGAAGAAAAAAAGGAAAAAAAGAACTCTGACCATAGATAGCTATTATGGAGATTGGGAAGAAAAGACCTCAATCCCTGAGGACACTAAAAGCAAAATGCCCCCAGATGAAGTCTCAAAGGATAAGTATATGAGTTGGTGCCCAACTCAAAGATTTTCTTGGAAGAATTCATAAAGGATCTTTTTTATTAATTAAAGCTTTTTAGTTTCAAAACACATGGTGGATAATTTTTCAACATCGGCCCTTGGAAAACTCCCCTACATGGCAAGTAATGCGATATATATTAAACATGAAAAAAAGTTAGATCCAACAGAGGCATACATGCTTATATAATTATCTTGCTGCACAAGAAAAATCAGATCAAAAAAATATGAGAAAGAAAATAAAATGGAAGCAAACAACAATAAAATGAGTGAACAAGCTATGTTGTGATCCACACTCAGTTCCCATAGTCCTCTCTCTGGGTTTAGATGGCTCTCTTCATCACAAGATCGTTGGAACTGACCTGAGTCATCTCATTGTTGAAAAGAGCCATGTCCATCAGAATTAATCATCATATAATCTTGTTGTTTCTGTGTACGATGACCTCCTGGTTCTGTTCATTTCACTTAGTATCAGTTCATGTAAGTCTCTCCAGGCCTCTCTGAAATCATCCTGCTGATCTTTTCTTATAGAACAGCAGTATTCCATAATATTTATATACCCTAAGTTATTCAGCCATTCTCCAACTGATGGAGATCCACTCGATTTCCAGTTTCTTACCACTACAAAAAGGGCTGCCACAAACATTTTTGCATATATGGGTCCCTCTCCCTCCATTAAGATCTTTTTGGGATATAAACCCAGTAAAAATACTGCTGGATTAAAGGGTATGCAAATTTGATAGCCCTTTGGGCATAGTTCCAAATTGCTCTCCAGAATGGTTGGGGAGGTTCACAATTCCATCAACAAAGTATTAATGTCCCAATTCTCCCATATACCTTCCAACATTTGTCATCGTCTTTTTTTCTGTCATCTTAGCCAATCTGAGATGCCACTTAGAAGTGGTACCTCACAATTGTCTTAATTTGCATTTTTCATATAAATAGTAAATTAGAGCACTTTTTCACATGACTAAAAATGTTGTCAATTTCTTCATCTCAAAATTGTCTGTTCATATCATTTCACCATTCATCAATTGGAGAATGGCTTGAATTCTTATAAATTTAAGTCCATTCTCTTTATATTTTAGAAATGAGGACCTTATCAAAACTTATCAGAACCTTTGAATATAAAAATATTTTCCCAGTTTATTGCTTTCACTCGAATCTTTTCTGCATTGGTTTTATTTGTACAAAAACTTTTTAACTTAATATAATCAAAATTATCCATTTTGTTTTCAATAATGAACTCCATTTCTTTTTTGGCCAAAAATTCCTTTCTTTAGAAATTAGAATATTAGAACTTTAGAAATAAGAATAACTGATCTGGAAAATAGATACAAGGGAGACAATCTTTTTTTTAATTATTATTAAAGCTTTTTATTTAAAGAACATATGAGTGATTTTTCTACATTGACTTTGCAAATTTTTTTTGTTCCAAATTTTCCTCCTCCTTTCCCCTCACCCCCAACCCTAGATGGCAGGTACTCTAATAAATGTTAAATATGTTAAATTATATGGCAAATTAAATATATGCATACTGCATACATATCTATAATTATCTTACTGCACAAGAAAAATCAGATCTAGAAAGAGAAAAAAAAAACAACCTAAGAAGGAAAACAAAATACAAGCAAATATTCACAGAAAGCATTAAAATGCTGTGTTGTGGTTCACACTCAGTTCCCACAGACCTGTCTCTGGATGTATATGACTATCTTCATCACTGAAAAATAGGAACTGGTTTGAATTACATAATTTTTGAAGACCATGTCCATCAGAATTAATCATCATGTAGTCTTCTTGTTGCCATGTATAATGATCTCCTGGTTCAGCTCATTTCACTTAGCATCATTTCATGTAGGTCTCTCCAAGCCTCTCTGAAATCATCCTGCTGGTCGTTTCTTACAGAACAATAATATACCATAACATTCATATACTATAACTTATTCAGCCATTCTCCAACTAATGGGCATCCAGTCAGTTTCCAGTTTCTTGCCACTACAAAAAGAGCTGCCACAAGCATTTTTGCACATGTGGATCCCTTTCCCTCTTTTAAGATCTCTTTGGGATATAGGTCCAGTAGAAACACTGCTGGATCAAAAGGTATGAATGTTTGATTACTTTTTGAGCATACTTCCAAATTGCTCTCCAGAATGGTTGGATCTGTTCACAGTTCCAAGGGAGATAATCTAAGAATTATTGGACTGCCTGAAAACCATTATGAAAAAAAAAAAAAAAAAAGCCTAGACGACATTTTTCAAAAAATCATCAAGGAAAACCACCCTGATGTCCTAGAACTAGAGGGTATAATAGCCATTGAAAAAATCTACAAATCACCTCCAGAAAGAAATTCTAAAGTGAAAACATTAAGGAATATCATAGCTAAATTTCATAATTATCAGATTGAGAAAATACTGCAAGCAGACAGAAAAAATTCAAATAGCAAGAAGGTATAATCAGGATTACCCAGGACTTTGCAATTTCCACTTTAAAGGATCAAAGAGCCTAGAATATGATATTCTGGAGGGCAAATGAGCTTGGACTGCAGCCAAGAACAAAATATCCAGCAAAATTAAGTATTTGCTTTCAGGGGAAAAGATGGACATACTATGAAATAAAAGGAATTCTTTTATTTTTTATGAAAAGACCAGATCTGAACAGAACAATTGATCTTTAAATACAGAACTCAAGAGAATAATATAAAGGTAAAAAGAGAAGAAAAAAACTATGTTTTTAAAGATTAAAAAATATATATCCCTATACAGGAAGATGATATGTTTAACTCGAGTATTGTATCTTTTTTTAAGGGTATACTTAGAGGGTATAGGTAAAATTTGACTTTATTGTGCTGATAAAAAAATACTAGAGATGGAAGAGGGATTGTACTGGGAGAAGACAAAAGAGGAGGTAAAATGGGATAAATTACATCATATGAAAAGCCAAAGAAGACCTATTACAATTGAGAGGAAAAGGGGAGAGGAATGAGTATTGTATGACCCTTAATGGCATCAGATTTAGCTCAGAGAATATCAGATATTTTGTTTGATGAAGTAACTTTTCTCACTCTATGGACGAAAAGGGGAAAAGAGAAAGGAAAGGGGAGGGTGGCTAATAGAAAGGAGAACAGAAGTAGCAGGGAAAAAGGATAAGAAAGGGGGAGGAGATGTAAAAGAGGAAGACTGATTGAGGGATATGGTTGTCAGCAGCAAAACACTGTGGAGGAGGGTACAAGGGAAAGGAAAGAGACAAGTATAACTGCAGGTAAACAAGATGGTAGGAAATACAGCACTAGTAACTTTATATGTGAATGTGAATGGGATGAACGCTCCCACAAAATGGAAGTGGATAGAGACTAGATTAAAAGCCAGAATTCTACAATATGTTGTTTACAAGAAACATATTTAAAATAGAGTGATACATACAGAGTAAATGTAAAAAGCTGCAGCAGAATCGATTATGCTTCAGCTTAATTTTTTAAAAAACAAACAAACAAACAAAAAAAAAAACAGGGGTAGTAATCATGATGTCAGATCAACCAAAAGCAATAATAGATCTAATTAAAAGAGATAATGAGCACCAGCCCTGAAGTCAAGAAAACCTGAATTCAAATCTGGTCTCAGACACTTAACACTTCCTAGTTGTGTAACCCAGAGCAAGTCACTTAACTCCAATTGCCTCAGAAAAAACAAACAAACAGAAAACTACATTATGCTAAAAAGGTACCCTTGATAATGAAGTAATGATAGTACTAAACATATGTGCACCAAGTGCTATAGAATCCAAATTCCAAGAGAAGTTAAGAGAGCTGCCAGAAGAAATAGTCAGCAAAACTCTACTAGTGGGGATCTCAACTTTGCTATATCAGAACTAGATAAATTGTACCACAAAATAAATAAAAAGTTAAAGAGGTAAATAGAATTTTAGAAAAATTAGGAATGATAGATCTTTGGAGAAAATTAAACGGGGATAGAAAAGAATATACTTTTTTTTTCTCAGCAATATATGGAAGCTACACCAAATTTGACCATGTATTAGGACATAAAAATCTCAAAATTAAATGCAGAAAGGCAGAAATATTAAATGCAGTTTTTCAGATCATGATGCATTAAAAGGTACATGTAACAAAGGACCAGGGAAAAATAGACCAAAAATTAATTGGAAACTAAATAATCTAATCCTAAAGAATGAGTGGATGAAACAACACATCATAAGCACAATTGATAAGGTCAACTAAGAGAATAACAATAATGAGAGAACAGACCAAAATTTATGGAATGCTGTCAAAGCAGTTCTTAGGGAAAATTTTATATCTCTAGATGCTTGCTTGCATAAAATAAAGAGATCAGTTAATTATGCATGCAGTTCAAAAAGTTAGAAAAGAAACAAGTTTAAAACCCCCAATTAAATGCCACAGTTGAAATTCTGAAAATAAAGGGAGATTAATAAAATGGAAAGTAATAAATATTTTGAACTAATAAACAAAATTAAGAATTGTTTTTTTATGAAAAGCCAACAAAATAGATAAACCTTTATTTAATTTGTTCAGAAAAAGGAAAAAAGAAAAATCAAATTGCTAATATCAAAAATGGAAACGGTGAACTTCTTCCAATGAAGAGGAAATTCCCCAACTGTATGCCAATAAATATGATGATCTAAATGAAATGAATGAATACTTACAAAAAACATTGATTGATCAGATTAGCAGAGAATGAAATAAAGTACTTAAATAATCCCATTTTACAAAAAGAAATTGGACAAGCTATTAGTCAATTCCCTAAGAAAAAAACAGTATGATTATTTCAATAGGCACAGAGAAAAAAACAACAACAACAACAAAAAAAAATTTGACAAAATCTAATACCCATTCTATTAAACACACTAGAGAGCACAGAAATAAATAGAATTGTCCTTAAAATTATCAGTAGCATTTATTTAAAACCATCAGCAAGCATCATATATAAAGGGGATAAACTAGAATCATTCTCAATATTATGAGGGGTAAAACATTACCCATTAGCACCATTCCTCTTCAATATTGTATTAGAAATGTTAGCTTTAGCAATAAGAGAAGAAAAAAATAAAGGAATTAGAGTAGGCAATGAAGAAATCATATTATCACTCTGCAGATGATATTATAATATACTTAGAGAATCAACTAAAAAAACTACTAGAGGGGCAGCTAGGTGGCACAGTGGTTAGAGCACCAGCCCTGAAGTCAGAAGGACCTGAGTTCAAATCTGGTCTCAGACACTTCCTAGCTGTGTGACCCTGGGCAAGTCACTTAACCCCAATTGCCTCAGCAAAAAAAAAAAAACAAAAAACAAAAAGCAAAAAAAACAAAAACAAAAAACAAAAAAACAAAAAAACCCTACTAGAAACAATTAACAGTTTTAACAGAGTTGCAGCATGCAAAATAAATTTACATAAATTATCAGCATTTCTATATGTAACCAAGAAAATCCAGCAGTAGGAGATGCAAAGAGAAATTCCATTTAAAATAACTGTAGATAATAGAAAATATTTGAGAATCTATCTGCCAAGGGAAAGTAGTGCAGAGGATAGAGCATCAGCCCTGAAGTAAGGAGGACCTGAATTCAAATCTGGTCTCAGTCACTTAATACTTCCCAGCTATGTGACTCTGGGCAAATCACTTAACGTCAATTGACTCAGCAAAATAAATAAATAAATAAATGAATAAATAAATAAACAAAAACCTTCATTTTTTTTTCCCCTTGATGTTTAGGCTCACATTTACAGCTTTTGTTATTTGTTTACAGCTTGAGCCCCTTTGCCTATCACAATATATTATTCCAGTTACTTCTCCTGTGGGTGGTGTGTGCTGAATAGTCTTGTGTTGTTTGAATTTTATTACCTTTATGTTTAAATGTCTTATGATTACTTGGAGAATTGGGGTTTTGTTTTTGTTTTGTTCAATTTAACAAGTAGGTATCATAAATTTTTACACTATAGCTTTTTGTTATATTTTATTATGGAATGTATGTGTTCTTTCGATTGGTTTTATGTATGCAGAAATTTTGGGAAGGCTTTTTTATTAATTATATCTTGTTAAGATTTTTGACTTCACCAATGATCCTGAAGGTGCTTTACATAGTATGTTTTCAAGATCACTGTGTATTGTATGAAGTATTAAATCATGTGTTCTGTTAACATTATTGCTTATTAATTCTCTCCTTATAATTTGTCCTTCAAACAAGAATATTTTTGCTTTAAATCTATTATCTCTTTTGCTTCTTTGGAGGACTCACTACTTTGGATGCAGTTGTTTATTTTTAATGGTAATACTATCTCTTGTCCAGTTAAAAATGTCTGCCCTTTGGTCCTTCCTAAAATCTCTCAAAATTCCCATTTCTCTCAAATTATTCTAGAACACCCTCCTATGGTTTCCTTTCTCTTAGAAATTTCAGGATTTTCCATTTCATCATGTTATTTTAATAACATGAATTTTTTTTGCATCATTTATTTCAAGATGTCTTTAATGTCCTGAACATGTCAATACTCATGTGTAAAATGATTCGATTTATTTTTTTAAGGAATGGGTTGCAATCACATTAGGCAAAGCAAAAATAAAAATTCACAATAACAAGAGGTAAAAACTGGTGAAAAACAATATGCTTGAGGGAAATAATGTATGATGAAATATCAGTATTGAAGTTATATGTACTAAATGATGTATCATTTAAATTAATAAAGGAAAACCTTGTTGAATAAAACAAATACATGAACAGGGAAGTATATGAAAAGCTATAAAAGAATGATAAAAATATATAGATATATATATATAAATATATATATACATATATTCATACATGTATATGTGTGTTTGTATAAACTCTGAGCAAATTATTAGAAGTTTAATTTATGACATTTTCTGAATGGAAATATTTTTAAAATATACACGTTTCTTAGTACCACATAACACAATTCCAAAAGTAGATCATGAACTTAAATACAAAAATAATTGTGGATATTATTAAATACAGAATTCTAAGCACATCATGTATTGACTTTCATGGATCAAAATAGTAAAACATACAAAACCTAAATGGGGACATAATAATGATTTGCTGAATTACTAGACCAAAGAACATGTGATAAGAAATAATTAATTAACATGTAAAAACAGAGTCTGGGCTGGAAAATTGTTTCACTCAAACTTTTGGGGGGTTCTGCTGCTCTAGAATTTGTATAGAGTAATTATTTAAAGGTATTTGGAGGGGTTTGGGAAAGAACTCAAGTCAATCTCTACCTTTATTCCACCATTTTGGCTCTGTTTTTACATGGAAGATTGGCAAGAAAGATCTTTCCCCAGAGTCAGAGGGTACACAACTGATTGTGCCAGTATGACCTGGCCCCTTGCAAACCATGAATAAGCTTCAGGGCAATTGAATCAGTGAAAGTAGTGGAAGTGTACAGGCCTCTTAGTCCACAGACACTAAAGACTTAAGACTAACAGCAGGAAATCTCTGTCAAAACTGGATGAGATCCAGAGAGAGGCCTGAGGAAGCTGAGTGTGAACACAGCATTTTGACTCTTTCTGTGAATATTTCCATGCATTTTGTTTTCCTTAGGTTGTTTTTTTTTTCTCTCTTTCTAGATCTGATGTTTCTTGTATAGTAAGATAACTGTATAGATATATATACATATATTGGATTTGTCATATAATTTAACATATTTAGCATGTATTAGATTGCCTGTCATCTAGGAGTGGGGGGGTGGGGGGAGGGAGGGGAAAAGCTTTGAACAACAACAAAAAAAAGTTTTGCAAAGGTCAATGTAGAAAATCACTCATATGTTTTGTTAAAAAAAAAAAAAAAACTGAATGAGAGTGGAAAGGCTGTACCTGTACAGCCCCAGAGCCAGAAAATGCTCTGCCACAAATAGTTTCCCTGAACATTTGGGATGGATTCTCTAACTTCATGCATATCACATTTCTTCCTAGATAATTCAATTCTGTTTTACTCATAGAATACAGCACAATCTCTGATAAGGGCACATCATTCTGGGTGATCCCATGCCAGTATCTATTATATCATACAATCAATGCTAAAGTTTTTAAGAGACATCTTGAGAGTGTCCTTGAATTGCTTTTTCTGACCATGTTGTGAGTTCTTTCTCTGAATGAATTCTCCATAAAATTATATTTTTGGCAAGTGTACAGTCAGCATTCAAAAATTATGTCTATTCCAGAGAAATGGTGCACTCTAAAATAGAGTTTGAATTTTTTAAATTGCAAAACAAAAACAAAAACAAACAAACAAACAAAAAACTCTATCAAGTACAGTGAAAGGGAAGATCAAAACACACACTTAAAAGTACCAAAGTCAAAGTTCCTACATTCAAACTCTCCAGTAAAATATAAATTGATTTTACATCATGGAAGAACTTGAAAATCAAGTAAGAGAAACAAAGGAAAAATTTGGAAGAGTAAAGAGAGTGATGTAAGAAAATCATGAAAAATAAGTCAACAGCTTAGAAAAGGAGATATCAAAAAATGTTTAAAAAATTAATACTTTAAAAACAGACTAAGCCAAATGATAAAATGAATACAAAAAGCTTATTAGGAGAAGAAAGTCTTTAAAAAAGCAAAATTGGCTTAATAGAAAAAGAGGTAAAAATCTTACTAAAGAAAATAATTCCTTAAAAATTAGAATTGAGCAAATGGAAGCTAATGATTTTATGAAAAATCAAGAAACAATAAAATAAAAGCAAAAGAATGAAAAATAGAAGACAATGTGAAACATATAATTGTAAAAACAACTGACTGGAAAATAGATCCAGGAGAGATAAATTTAAAATTATTGAGCTACCTAAAGGCCATGATCATCAAAAGAGTCAAGATAGTATCTTATAAGAAGTTATCAAGGAAAAGTGACCTGATGTTCTAGAACCCAAGGTTAAAATAGAAATTTGAGGAATTCATTGATCACCTCCTGAAATTCCAAAATAAAAATTTCCAGAAATATTATACCCAAATTCTTGAGCTCTCAGACCAGGAAGAAAATATTGCAAGCAGACAAAAAAGGAAAAAAAAATCAACTATGATAGAGCTACAAACAATATAATGCAAGATTTAGCAACTTCCACATTGTAACATTGGAGGGCTTGGAATATGATATTCCACAGGCCAAAAGAGTTAGAATTACAACCAAAAATCACCTATCCAGCAAAACTAAGTATAATCCTTCAGGGAAAAATAGATATTCAATGAAATAAAGGAATTTCAGTCATTCTTGATGAAAAGACCAGAGCTGAATAGAAATTTTACTTTCATATACAAGACCCAGGAGAAGCATTAAAAAGATAAACAGGAAAAGGAAATCATAAAGGATTTAATAATATTAAATGTTTATATTACTACATGGGAAGATGAGGACTTTTTCATTATTAAGGCATTTAGCAGGAATGGAGAGAGAAAGAGAGACAGACAGATAGACAAACAGACAGAGGTCGAAGATATGAGTTGAAAACAAAGAAATAATGTCTAAAACAAAATAAAATTAAGGAATGAGAGGAATGTATTGGAAAAAAGGGAAAGGAAGAGGTAGAACAGTGTAAGTTATATAAAAATGGGCAAGAAAAAGCTTCTACAGTAGAAGAGAAGAAGAGAGAAGTAAGGGGTAGTGAGTAAATCTTATTCTCATAAGAACTGGCTCAAAGAGGGAATATCATATATATTCAATTAGATATAGAAATCAATCTCACTATATAGAAAAATAAGCAATAAGGAAAGGGAGGAGTGAGAGAAGGAAAGATAGATTGGGGGCAGGGGTAGTCAGAAGCAAAACATTTTTGAGAAGGACAGAGTGAGAGTGAGAATAGAATAAACAAGGAAAATGTGTATTTATATGTATGTGTATATTTGTATTGTGTATATATGTGTATATTTATATTAGGATTTGAGAAGGCATTAATAGAAATAAATATTTGTAAGAGATTAAGAGAGAATGAATTTTCTTTTAACAAATGCATGCTTAGAGCCGTCAATTTACTTTGTGCTAATATTTACTTTTATAATAACACTAGAAAAAAATTCTAGATATCTAATGTTATATATATATGTGTATGTATATTTGGTACTAATGTTTTATTTCTTAGATATTTTGTTGTATATCATTAAGATTCACAATATAATATCTTTATAATACTAATATTTTAGTAGGAAATAAAACACACATTGATGGTTGACCTATAGGCATTATGTAAAAATTCATTCGTATTATCAAGGAAATGGAAGATTTTCAATGTTTTTTTTTAACTGGGCAGAAGGTCACATGTGTATACCAACTACACAATTATAATGTTTCTCATGAGGTTATACATCTATGTTAATAAACAATGGGTCTGAACATACTACCACTTAATTCTTAGTCTGACAGATTAAAAAATTCAAAAAAAGGGTTATGAAATGGGGTGCAGGGAAGGAGATGGTGTTAGACTCTTAAAACTTCCCTTCTGCACAGTTCACTTGTGACCTTGCTTATCACAGATGATGTTTTTCTAACATCTTCTGATTCAAGCATACCCATTTTTGATCCGTGAGCTCCCTTTTGCAACACCCACACAGTCACAGTGTTATTCATTGCCTGCCAATCATTATCCTTCTTTATAATACCATTTCAGTCATTTTCCCCACTATACAAAACAGAGAGATCTTGAGTTGATATGCAATATAATGGAAAGAGCAAGGAATTAAGATCCAGGAAATTTGGGTTCTGACTCCTGGCTCTGCTACTATTGAATTGTGTGACATTTGAGAAGTTTAGTCTATCTAGGCCTCAATTTTCTATCTGTAAAGAGAGTTGGCCTAGATATTCACTTTCTATCACTAAAAATCTATGACTACATTGCATTTGAATTTTCTGATTCATTGATATAAAAGGTACCTAGACAGACTTTTCCACACTTTGAGAGACTGAGATTACCCTGTTTTACATTATCTGCTTTTAATTATCATATAACTTTTTTGGGGAAAAAAATTCATATGAAAGTCTACACTTCTTTAATCTTTATGGCTGCTTAGAATTAATCATGATGATATATAACTGTCTTATGAAATACAATTAAACCTGGAATTATGGTATAGGTAGAATCCAAATGAAACAAGAAAATAGGAAAAATCTGGAAAGGTATTTCTAAAGTAAGCTCTCTCAATCTGTCTCAAATGTCTCTTCACCCTGTAAGGTTGCCCATCATTAAGAACTTTTAACACTTATCTATCCTGGTAAAAGCAAGACTTACCAGGAAGAATATATTAGAAAGCATCTAACTAGTGCTACAAATAGAGCATTGGGTCTGAGTTAAAATTCTAAATTCTCTATGACTCTAGGCAAGTCACTTAACTTCTGTTTGACTCATTGATTCTCCTATAAAATGAAAAAAATAATAACACATACATCACAGGTTAGTTGAAAGGATTATGTGAGAAAATATTTGTAAAATGATTATCAAACAGCTTGGCATAAAATTAGGTATTAAATAAATATTTGCTTTTATTTATTTATTTATTTGTTTATCTATGTTAGCTATATGTCTTCAAAATGCAGATATCTTGAAAACAGAAAAATTGAACTGTTAAATCAAATGTTAAAAAATCTACTATAACTTTGGTGCAAGTTCTGATAAGAATCATAAATATATATTTTTTCATATATATATATATATTACATATATATATATAAACATAAATACAACCTCATTTGAGATCAGTATAAATTTAAGAATTTGTGTCTACTATATGAATCCTAGCTTTCCAGTAGAAACACATAATCACTGTAGTCAGATTGAGTCTGGCCAGCAATTATACAGTTCTGGAAATTGTACTGTCTGTATCTTTAAAAGCTAATCATACTTTCATTATGAATTGTGAAGCAATGCTTTGTTTTCAAAAACAAAATGGACACACTTCCCATTTAAATAATGGCCTTCATCATCTGGCCTCTGAATAAATGGTGAGAGAATGTCTAATGTGCATGTATTTATCTTAGAGCTTAACAAATGGCATTAATGCCAAAGTGTTAAGCAATTACTGTGTTGGGGGAATAGAGGTCTACAAACACATTTCCACTAGTCATTTGCTATTTCACTTTCTACCGTGGATATTCTATGTTTTAAAGGCGACAGTTAAAATGGGTTAAAGGCATCTTCCATAATCGTATGGTCTGTTAAAGGTCAATGGAAATGATTGGCTAGAAGCTTTAATTGCTTTCCTTTTTTTGAAAAATTGGTGGTGGAATGTAATTGCTGGAATAAACTTAGAGAATGAGCATGAAGGTGAACATAGAAGTACAGAAATTCTATGTTACATATGGGTACATGTCCCTTCAAACCTAAGAAATGCTTACTTCTAAGGTTCTAGTCTTTTCAAAAAGAGATCTTATCAGCTGAACAATACAACACAATGACTGTCAGGTCTTGAAACATGGAGTTAAGAGTTTCCATGCTTATAAAGTGCTTGTCAAACAGCTTGGCATATAATTAGGTATTAAATAAATATTGGTTTTTACTTATTTATTCATTTATCAAGTTAGTTATATATCTTTAAATGCAGACATCTTCAAAGCATAGAAAAATTGAAGTGTTGAATCAAATGTTAAAAACTCTACTGTTACTTTGGTGGAAATTGTGAGAAGAACCATCTTTACTTGTTTTTCAGATTTTTTTAATGATATTGATTCTATTTGGAATTATTTATCTCTCAGAAGTTTATGTACTAATAATAACAATGTTAATAATAGCTAACATTGATATAATGGCTTACTATGTACCAGGTAGATATTATCATTATTCTCATGTTTTTTTTTTAAATGAGGAAAATGGCTTGTCTAGGGTCATATATCTTAGTATGTGAGGTTAAATTTAAATTCAGTTCATTCTGACCCCAGACTCAGAGCTTTATCCATCTAGCTATGGCAGTATTATCCTTTCATAGAAATAATCAAAACTTCTAAAACTATCGTGCTATAAAATCCAAAGTTACATGATCCAATTTATTTAATTGTATTCTCTTTAGATACTCCTGTAAAGAAAGATTACATATGAAACACAATGAGCACAAACACACACATACACATACATACATACACATACATGCTCTAGATTTGGTAAATGCTACTCTGATCAGTTGAATGCCTGCGATATAAAAGGTATTGTGTTAGATGCTTGGGATCCAAAGGAAAAGCAATGAAAAGTCCTTGCCCTCAAAAAACAGAATCTGTTAGAAAAGAAACAAATATACATCTCAAGTAATCAGGGAGGGAAAAACATTAAAATCTAGACATCAACTCAAAAGTATTGCAGAGCAGTAACTAAGATAAGTATTAAAATACGTTAAGGAGATATTAGTTGTAGTCCTGACTCAGATATGTACTATAGTGAGACTCTCTGCATGTGATTAGATAAATTGAGCCTCAGTTTTTGAATCTGTAAAATGAAGGAGGTTGGATTCAATGATTTCTCAAATTTCTTCTGAATTTATGAGAAAGGATTATATTACATATATGGGAGGCAGTCCATACAAATATGTAGATATTAGAAATGATATGTCAAATTTAAATATCTGAAAAGGTAAATGGAAACTAGATTGAGAATATATCTAAATGCCAAACTTTTATTTTTCCTAGAAATAATTGGGAGTAACTGAATATTTCTGAGCATTGAATGAACTCTTCTTTGGGAAGACTATCTTGTCAGTTGTATGAATAACAGCATAAAAGCTGAAAAAGTTGGAGGCAGAGAATCAATTAGGATATTATTGAAATAATCCAAACAAAAATGTTAAGGACCTGAACTAAAACAATGTCCAGTGGACAACCTGGATTTTGCCCCAAATCACTATAATCCAGATGACACTGATAGTATGTTCTTCAGCATCCTACAAATAACGGAGCTGATTTACTCAACAAGAATAACTAGTTAAAATAAACACCAGGCTTTCTCTTTCATCCTTCACTCTTGATTTTACCCTAGCTGAGCTCTCTTTGTCTCAACCTCCTCATAGATGAAACACTGGTAGTAGCACAGTGATTTCTTGGTACCCAAAGATTACTTTCTCTCCACCAAAGAGTGGCACTCTGGGATTTTTCCTGTGTAGACACACACACAACACACACACACATACACACACACACACACACCTAGCTAAGTTTGTCTTTAAGAATTTTTTGAAAGATTCTTTCATAATTCTTACTTCAGTTAATTCTTGGGCATGCAGTGGAGCTTGCTCCTGGATATTGTGCTTGCTAGTTATGTCACTGCTGTCCGTGGGAATGGAGAGAAGAGAATATCTTCAAGTGTTGGTGTTGTGGTAGAATGAAAAAGATTCTGTAAATGTTTCACTATGGAGTGAGAGGAAAGAATCTCTTGATTGGGTCAAAGTCAAGTCACTTGAAATACTTCAATACTCATTTAGAATAGGAAAGTTCAGAAGGGATATACATGTCAAAGGAAAGAAGTTATCCTTGAGACATTTTTAAATTTGAGATGCTATATCCATGTAGGATGTCTAAAGAGCAGGTAATAATTCAAAGATGGAATCCAGAAAGGAGGTTAAAATGACTATTTTAATTTCTTATTCCTACTCTACCTTTATGAGCTTTTTTTATCTGAGAATTTAGAATTAACAGAGAAATTGTCATGCCTTACAGGCTCCATGCAGTAGTCTAATATTCATTTGTGATTCACTTATAATTATGATTTATTAAAAATATCAGTTTTGAATTTAGATATCACAGGAAGAATAGGACTGAGAAAAGTTAAAATATAGCTGTGAGCTTATATAAAACTTACAATGCTAAAGCATCCCTTGAAATAGGCATGAGAGTAGATAATGTATATTTTTCAAAAGCTATATTTCTAAAGCAGCTTTTTTCATCTTTTTTTTTATCCTTCAAACAAACCTTTCTATTCATATGGCTTAGTGTTATTTCAGTTCATTATTGCAATACCTTCCTAACTGCCCTTCCTCTGGTCTATCTACTGTCCAATCCACACCATCGCCCAAGCAATCCTCCTAAGGTAATGTCCTATTGACAGTTTCTTTTTTCTAAAATTTTAAGTGACTGTTCATTACCTTCCACTAAAATATAAATGTTTACATCTAGAATTTAGCGTACTGTAACAACAAAGTTTAATCTACCTTGCCAGCCTAATCTCATATAGCTCCTTTTATATATAGTACATACTAACCAGACCATATTATCATACACACCTTGTTCTTCTGTTGTGCTCATGTGTCATCACAACCTTCTTCATATTGTCCCATATTGGCTCTTCACAGACTCAGATATTAACTTGTGTACAGTCATGGGCAAGTGATAGACACATAAGTCAGTAGGTGGAAGAAGTCTCAGAGTTACTCACCTTGCCCCTCCCCTCATTTTATATTTGAGAAAACTAATAGCCAATGAGATTATATAACATATCCAGGATCACACAGATAGTAAGCACCAGAAGTGTCATTTGGAAATGTGTCATCTTACTCCAAAGCCAATATTCTTTCCCACTGTACCATAGTTCTTAGCTTCAGTTTTCTCATCTATGGAATGGGGATAACTCTCACTTAAGTAACAGGATTGCTTCAAGGATCAAATAAAATTATATATGTAAATCACTTTTCAATGCTTAAAGTTGCATATAAATTTCAGTTTTTCTTTGTTGCAATTATCACCTCTGTCTATAGAACTCTTCTTTTAAGACCCAAATGTAGAATTACTGATTATAGGAAGCTTTCATTCATTGGAAGTCCTCCCTAACCTAATTCATGTTCTGAATTGCTCAATATTTCTTCATCCTCAGACTTTAGCATAGTGTCTGTTATGTAGTGGTTATTTAATAAATGTAAACAGTTGCATTTCATTTTCATTTTCTACCAGCATGCTGAATACTGGATACACATAGATACTGGAGTTTTGTTTCTCCTGTAAGATTTCTGTCACAAACTTTCAAAGTAATGTAACAGAACCTTAGTGGAACTTGGGAGGAAATTGATTCACAATGAACTTCCTTCTACTTAGAAAAAAATAGCTTTGTAGTCTCAGTGATAGTAAAGATTAATCAAAGTTCTGAAGGGGATAAGTCTCTCCGTTCCAACAGGTGAAAAGCATTTCATTAGGAATATAGACCAAAACTGTAGTGAGATTTTGGAGAATGAAGGTGCCTGGAGTCCAGTTTGTAGGAAGGGAGAAAGAGAAGGCTGAAAGGTAATGGGTTTGAATATTGACTTGGAGCTCAGATAATTCATGAAAGTACTTAAAGTTTCATTCCCCCCCCCCATTTTTTTCATCAAGATTAAACCACCAATCCAAACTGTGATCTCTTAACATTTGATAAACTGGCATATTGGTCTTAGAGTTGCCATAAATAATAACCAACATTTACATCACACTCTCAGGTTTGCAATAAATGTTATATATATTATTCCATTTGATACTTATAACAACCCTGAGATAAATGCTATTTTAATCCCAATTTTACAAATAAAGAAATCTGGGTTGAGAGAATAAGTTACTTATATATATAAATAACAATTATTAAGTGTCCAAATCAGGATTTGAATTCTGGTCTTACTGATTCCAAACCTAGTGCTCTGAACTACATAATTTGTTGTTCTCAGTCATGTACAAGTCTTCTTGACACTATTTGAAGGGTTTTTTTAGTTTTTTTTAATTTTGGTTTGTTTTGGGGAGGCTTTAGCTCACTTTACAGATGAGGAAACTGAGGCAGAGTTAAGTAATTTGTCTGGGATCACACAGCTACCAAATATTTCAGGTCAGATTTGAGCTAAGGAAGATAAGTCTTTTTGATACCAGGCAAATAACTATACACTAATCCAGATAGTTGCTCATAAGTGTAATATAAGCTTATTCAAATGACAAAGAATTGCTTTACAAAGCTTTACAAAGTTTTCATTCAGGATTCATCAAACTTTTATTTCAACTGATATTTTGTTATAACCAGGACCAGTCAGTGGAAGTCCAGATACCTTTGCCTTAGTTTTTCTCTTTTTAAAAAAAAATATTATACCCTAGACCAGCTGAACTGTCACCTCTCCTTGTTAGTTGTTTACCAGTTCCTGCTAAACATTTGGAGCAACTGGAATAATGTAAGTTCCAAAAATTGTAGGCAGACTAATGTTTCCATATAGATCAGTGATTAGAGAAAACTGCATTGAGAAGGATAGAATTCCAAGTCAGGAATAATGCAGCCACAGATAATGATGATGATAAGCTATTTATTAACTGCTAATTATATACTGACTAATCCCAGGAGAAACTAATAAAAGTAAACAATACAATCCCTGCCTTCAAGGAACTTATAAAGCAATGGACCTTGAGAATATCTGGAAGGGATATACTAGAAATACATCATCATGGATTGAAAATAATTTTGAAGTCTTTGGGAATTTCCTTCTAGTCAAAATAAATTTATCTATCATTACCTAGAGAGAGAGACCAGGTGTTTTCAGTGGGAGGGGACTAAAGAAGATGACTAGGAAGGAATAAGTACAGAGTTAAAAAAAAAATAAAGACCAACAGAGGTGGCCTTTGAGCCACTAAAGAGGTAGTAAAGTATTTGAATACCCAGGTGTTACATTATAAATGCCACATAGTAAGTACTTAACAAATATTTATTGATGGATTGTTAATTAAATAAAGAAATGAAGCAAAAAAATTCATTCATAAGTAGACTGCCAATGGGCAATTTTCCTTGGAAAAATATGATTCAGTCTTTTAAACTCTAGAGGGAGAAGCTAACCATTTTCCTAACAATACAACAGTCTTCATATTTAAGATTAATAGACATTATATTCCCCAATAAATAAATGGGCAAAGAATACGAAAAATTTTCAGATGATGAAATTAAAACCATCTATAGTCATATGAAAAAATGCTCTAAATCACCATGGATTAGAGAAATGCAAATTAAAACAATCTGCGGTATCAACTTACACATCTCATATTGACTAATTTAACAGGAAAAGATAATGATGCATGTTGGGTGTGGGATGTGGGATGTGGGAAAACAGAGAAATTAATTCATTGTTGGTGGAGTTGTTAAATGGTCTAACAACTCTGTGCCACAACTGGATCTGTACCCCAAGGAAATCATAAAGGAGAGAAAAGGATCCACATGAGAAAAATGTTTGTTGCATCTCTTTTTGTGATAGCAAAGCAATAAAAATTAGTAGATGCCTATCATTTGTGGAATGGCTGAATAAATTGTGATATGTGAGAGTAATGAAATATTATTATTGTATAAAAATGATGAGCAAGCTTATTTTAGAAAGGCCTGGAAAGATTTACACTAACTGATGCTGAGTGAAAGAAGCAAAAAGGAGTGGGGAGAGGTGGAGCCAAAATGTTGGAGTAAATCCAGGAAGCTGCTCCAGCTCTCCCAGTTTCTCTCAAAAACTGCATGAAACCAAGCCTCTGAACAGTGTCTGACTGAATTAAAATACTTTCCAGCAAAATGTATACTGGAAAATCTTCAAGAAAAGTCAGTCTTAAGAAGGGTGAAAAGGGTGTTCAGGCCAGCTCAGATAGACTCTGAGAAAAGTCAGTGAGAAGGTCTTAATCACAGCAAACCAGCAAATGAAAACCCTCAGTCCTGACTCAGCAGAAGAGAAGATCAGTGGGGTAGCTTCCAGTTCCAGCTCAGAAGAAAAACTCTGGGAAACCAGGCTTTTCTGAAAAATAGCAGCAAAATGTTTGTGGCAGCCCTTTTTGTAGTGGCAAGAAACTGGAAATTGAAAAGATGCCCATCAATTGGAGAATGGCTGAATAAATTATGGTATATGAATGTTATGGAATATTATTGTTCTGTAAGAAATGACCAACAGGAGGATTTCAGAGAGGATTGGAGAGACTTGCATGAACTGATGCTGAGTGAAATCAGCAGAACCAGTAGAACATTATACACAGCAACAAGTCTATACGATGATCAATTTTGATGGACATGGTTCTCTTCAACAATGATGTGATTCAAATCAGTTGTGGTGCCCTGAAGATAGTCATATACATCCAGAGAGAGGCCTGTGGGAACTGAGAGTGAACCACAACACAGCATTTTAACGCTTTCTATGAATATTTCCATGCATTCTGTTTTCCTTCTTAGGTTGTTTTTTTTCTTCTTCTCTTTCTAGATCTGATGTTTCTTGTGCAGTAAGATAACTGTATAGATATGTATACATGTATTGTACTTGTCATATAATTTATCCTATCTAGCATGTATTAGATTACCTGTCATCTAGGGGTGGGGGGCGGGGGGAGGGAAAGGAAAAGCTTGGGAAAAAAAAGTTTTTTTGCAAAGGTCACTGTTGAAAGGTCACTCATATGTTTTGCAAATAAAAAGCTTTATTAAAAAAAAAGAGTAAATAAAAGTCATGGCCCCCCAAAAAAAAAAAGAAAAAGAAAAATAGCAGCAAAGCTATCCCCTGCAAACACATGGGGCTGTTATACTCTATGCCAAACCTCAGAGCTGCACAGGAAGCTTGGGAAAGCATCGCCTTTACCCCAGGAGCATACCTAAACCAAAAAAGTAAAAAAGGAAATACCAAAAGAAAAGGGAAGAAAATAAACAAGAAACAGAAAAGAACCTTGACCATAGAAAGCTACTAACTATGGTGACAGGGAAGGCCAAAACACCAACTTAGACCTAGACAAAATGTACACAGAGGAAATCTTTTTTTTAATTTTTTTATTAATACTTTTTATTTGCAAAACATATGTATGGGAAATTCTTCAACGTTAACCCTTACAAAGCTTTCTGTTACAAATTTCCCCCCCCTATTCCCCACCCTTCACCTAGATGGCAGGATATCCACTACATGTTAATTATGTTAAAATACTTGATAAATCGAATATATGTATACTTATTTCCACACGTCATTTTTGTACAGGAGAAATCATATCTACAAGAAAGAGTAATCAGATAAAGGAAACACAATGTAAGCAAACGTCAATAGAGAGCATGAAAATTATATGTTGTGGTCCACATTTCACATCCCTCTCTCTGGGTGTGTATGGCTTTCTTCACTGAACAATTGGAACTGGTTTGAAGCATTTCATTGTTGAAGAGAGCCATGTCCCTCAGAATTGATCATCATATAGTATAGTTGTTGCCATGAATAATGATCTCCTGGTTCTGCTCACTTCACTCAGCATCAGTTCATGCAAGTCTCTCCATGCCTCTCTGAAATACACAGAGGAAATCTCAAAGAGTTATATGAATTGGTCTTAAGCCCAAAGAGCCTTCTTGGAAATATTCATAAAATAAATTAAAAGGCAAAAAAGAGACATAGAGAGATAGAAGAAAAAATGAGAAAAGAGATGAGGGGTATGCAAGAGAGAGTCAACATCTTGGAAAAAGAAGGAACAAAACTGATTGAAGAAAATAACTCATTAAAAATACAATTGGCCAAAAGAAAAAAAAATCCACTGAAGAAAATAATACCTTCAAAAGTAGAATTAACCAAATGGAAAAAGAGATACAAAAACTAACTGAAGAAAATCACACATTGAAAACTAGAATGGGGCAAATAGAAGCTAATGACTCTATAAGACATCAAGAATCAGTCCAACAAACTAAAAAGGATGAAAAAAATGGAAGAAAATGTGAAATACCTCTTTGGAAAAACAGCCAACCTGCAAAATAGATCCAAAAGAGAATTTTAAAATTATTGGCCTAACTAAAGGCCAATAAAAAAAGAGTCTGGATAGCATTTTTTAAGAGATCATTAAGGAAACCTGCCTTGATATTCTAGAAACAAGAGGACAAAATACTCATTGAAAGAATCCATTAATTATCTTCAAAAGAGATCCCATAATGAAAGCACCAAGGAACATTGTTCCAAAACTCCAGAACTACAATCTCAAGAAAAAAAATTACTGTGAACGTGAGACAAAAGTAATTCAAATATCGAGGAGCAATAGTCAAAATCTCAGGATCTGACAGCTTCTACAATAAATGGAATGGATATATGGATAATGAAATAAATGGAATAAATATGATATGGAATACCATATTCCAGAAGGCAGACAATTAACTCACAAAATTAACAAAGTAAACAAGCTAACAAACAAGAATTAATTACTCAGCAAGACTCAGCATCATTTTTCAGGGAAGGCAATGGATCTTCAATGAAGTAAGAAACTTGCAAACATTTGTATTGGGAAAAAAAAACATGGAACTAAACAAAAATTTAATCTACAAACTCAGGACTCAAGAGAAGCATAGAAAGGTAAACAGGGGAAAATATATATACATATTATTTAAAAGTTAAACTGTTTAGAGCCCTAGATGGGAAAATGGTATTGGTAACTCTGAAAACTGTATCTGTCACTGGGGCAGATAGAGGACAGCATTACATGGACTGAGGATATGATTACGAAGAGACTCTGATGTAATGATATCATAGAAAGACATTAAGGAGTGGGAAAAGGTCTATACTGTAAAAAGAGGAAAAGTGAGGTATAATGGGACAAATTAGATCACATTAAGAGATGCAAAAGACCCAACCCATTACAGTGGAGGAAAAAAAGAAAGGGGGAGGAACATTATCTAAAGGTTGATCTCATCATTTTGGCTCTAAGAGAGAATAACTTAATCATTCACTTGTGTACAGAAATTTATCATATGGGGACGGAGCCAAGATGGTAGAGTGAAAACATGACTCTCTTTGTCCTCCTCCGATCTTCTCTCAAATCAACAATAAAATAAGACTCTGAACTGATCTTCAAGACAACAACTCCAGAAATATTAGGAAACTTCTTCCAGATAGCTCTGAAGAACTTCATATCAGGTCTGTTTAACTCGGGCAGAGGGGTAAACAGTTTACTTGGTGCAACCTGGAAGTGAGGGTGGGATTCAGCTCAGTGTGACAGAAACTCCAAACTCCAAATTCCAAAAACCTGGAGTTTATCTGAGGCACTCAGGACACTCTGCCCTGATTGGGGGCAGGTGTTCTGGCAGACTTGCCTTGTTTAAGGAGTAATTCGGACTTAATCCTAGCCCCCACCAGCACAGCACCTTAAATTAATTCACCAAATTGCCCCAGGGCAAACTACCACAGCTGTTGCTTTTCTAGCCTTAAACAGACCTCCATGATGTCTAAAAAAAAAAAAAATGAAGAAGCAAAAGAGAGCTCTCACCATAGACAGCTTCTATGAAGAGAAAGAAGGGCAGACCCCAGATCCTGAGGTTCCTTTAGACAAAACTCCAGAGGAAATTATTAAGGACCATCACTGGTCCCCTTTTCAAAAGGCCTTTCTGGAAGATTGCATAAAGAATCTCAAAAGAGAGCTGGAGGATAAATGGGAAAATAAATTGAAGTCAGTGCAAGAAGCCCTCCAAAAGAGATATGATAAAGACACCAATTTATTGAAAAATAAAATTAGTGAAGTGGAAAAAGAGTGCAATGAACAAATTGGCCAGTTACAAAAGGAGCTTAAAAAGGTAACTGAAGAAAACAACACTTTAAAAATAAGAATTGAACAAATGCAAGTGAATGACTCAATAAGACTTCAAGAATCAGTCAAACAAAAACAAAAAATGAAAAATTAGAAGAAAATATGAAATATCTCCTAGGAAAAACAACTGACTTGGAAAATAGATCTAGGAGAGACAATCTAAGGATTATTGGACTTCCTGAAAGTCATGATGAAAAAAAGAATCTAAACACTATCTTCCAGGAAATCCTGAAAGAAAACTGCCCTGAGATTGTAGAATCAGAAGGCAAAAATCACCATTGAAAGAATTCACCGATCACTTCCTGGAAGAGACCCAAAAATTAAGACCCCAAGGAATATCATGGCTAAATTTCAGGACTATCACACCAAGGAAAAGATTCTGCTAGCAGCTAGAAAGAAACAATTCAAATACTGAGGATCAATAATTAGAATCACACGGGATCTGTCAGCCTCCACATTGAAGGATTGAAGGGCCTGGAACCAGATATTCCGAAAGGCAAAGAAACTTGGATTACAGCCAAGAATAACCTATCCAGCTAGAATGAGCATTATCCTCCAGGGAAGAAGATGGTCATTCAATGATATAGGTGAATTTCACCTATTTCTAATGAAAAGACCAGATCTGAACAAAAAATTCGACATCCAAACACAGAACTCAAGAGAAGCATAAAAAGGTAAAAAGGAAAGGACTCTTGAGAACTTTATTTCTACTATGGGGATACTTAAAGTTTGGGGGTATAATTAACTAAATATTACTTTGATAATATGAAAAAGAAAACTAGAGGGGGAAAGGTTGTCATCCTGGGGAAAAGAGGGATAAAGTAGTAAAATAAGATATAAAAAAAGAAGGTAAAAACAAGGTAAAATCTCTTGAAGAGGCAAAGAAAACCTAATATAATTGAGAGAAAGAGGGGAGGGAGAGGAACATTGTGTAAATCTTAATCTCATCAGGTAAGGCTCTAAAAGTGTATATCAGATACTTGATTTCACATAAAAACTTGTCTGTTGCTAGAGGGAAGTGAGAGGGAAAGGAGGAAAAGAAAGGGATACACTAATAGAAGGGAAAATAGAAGAATCAGGGGAAAGGAGTAAAAAAGGGGGAGGGGATCTAAAGGTTGGTGGATTCTTTGGGGGAGGGGGTCATCAAAAGCAAAGTACTGAGGAGGGGGGAAGGGAGAAAGGGGAAAGAAAAGGGGAAAACATAACTTGGGTAAATAAGATGGCAGTAAATAAAGAATTAGTTATTCTAACTGTGAATGTGAATGGGATGAACTCTCCCATAAAGTGGAAGCGGATATCAGACTGGATTAAAAACCAGAATCCCACAATATGTTGTCTACAAGAAACACATCTAAAACATAGTGACACATATAGGATGAAGGTAAACGGGTGGAGCCGAAAATATTATGCTTTAGGTGAACAAAAACAAAGCAGGTGTAGCAATCCTTATCTCAGATCAAGTAAAAGCCAAGATAGATCTAATCAAAAGAGATAAGGAAGGAAACTATATTTTATTAAAGGGTACCATAGATAATGTAGCAATATCTATACTTTTTTCTCAGTGGTCCATGGAACTTATACAAAAATTGAGCATGTATTAGGGCATAAAAATCTCAAAATCAAATTCAGAAATGCAGAAAGAGTAAATGCATCTTTTTCAGATCATGATGCAATAAAAATCACATGCAATATAAGGCCAGGAGAAAATAGACCAAAAGTTAATTGGAAATTAAATAATCTAATCCTGAAGAATGAATGGGTGAAAGAGCAAATCATAGACACAATCAATAATTTCATCCAGGAGAATGACAATAAGGAGACAACATACCAAAATTTAGGGGATACGGCCAAAGCGGTTATAAGGGGCAATTTTATATCTCTAGATGCTTACTTGCCTAAAATAGAGAAAGAAAAGATCAACAAATTGGGCTTATTATTAAAACAACTAGAAAAAGAACAAATTAAAAACCCTCAATTAAATACCAAACTGGAAATTCTAAAAGTAAAAGGAGAAATTAATAAAATTGAAAATAAGAAAACTATTGAATTAATAAATAAAACTAAGAGTTGGTTCTATGAAAAAACTAACAAAATAGATAAGCCTTTAGTTAATTTGATAAGAAAAAGGAAAGAGGAAAATCAAATTGTTAGTCTCAAGAATGATAAGGAAGAACTTTCCTCCAATGAAGAGGAAATTAGAGCAATATTTACGAGTTACTTTGTCCAGCTTTATGTCAGTAAGTTTGATCATCTAAATGAAATGGAGGAATATCTACAAAAATATAGATGGCAGGTTAACAGAAGAGGAAATAAATTATTTAAATAGCCCCATATTAGAAAAAGAAATAGAACAAGCTATTAACAAACTCCCTAAGAAAAAATCTCCAGGGCCAGATGGATTTACATGTGAATTCTACCAAACATTCAAAGAATAATTAATTCCAATACTATACAAAGTATTTGAGAAAATAGGGACAGAAGGTATACTACCAAATTCCTTCTATGAGACCGATATGGTCCTGATAGCTAAACCAGGTAGGGTGAAAATGGAGAAAGAAAACTATAGACCAATTTCCCTAATGAATATTGATGCAAAAATTTTAAACAAGATATTAGCAATGAGATTACAGAAAGTCATCCCCAGGATAGTACACTATGACTAAGTAGGATTTGTACCAGGAATGCAGGGCTGGATCAATATTAGGAAAATTATCAGCATAATTAATTATATTAATAATCAAACTAACAAAAACCACATGATTATCTCAATAGATGCAGAAAAAGCATTCGACAAAATCCAACACCCATTCCTATTAAAAACACTAGAGAATATAGAAATAAATGGGCTTTTCCTTAAAATGATTAGTAGCATCTACTTAAAACCATCAGCAAGCATCACATGTAATGGAGACAAACTAAAACCATTTCCAATAAGATCAGGAGTGAAACAAGGCTGCCCACTGTCACCATTACTATTTAATATTGTATTAGAAATGTTAGCTTTGGCAATAAGAGAAGAAAAAGAGATAAAAGGAATTAGAGTAGGTAATGAAGAAACCAAATGATCACTCTTTGCAGATGACATGATGGTATACTTACAGAACCCTAGAGACTCAACTAAAAAACTACTAGAAACAATTCACAACTTTAGTAAATTTGCAGGATTCAAAATAAATCCACATAAATCATCAGCATTTTTATATATTATCAACAAAGTTCAGCAGTAAGAGATACAAAAAGAAATTCCATTCCAAATAATGGATGATAGGATAAAATATTTGGGAATCTATCTGCCAAGGAAAAGTCAGAAACTGTACGAACTAAACTACAAAACACTTTCCACACAAATAAGTTCAGACCTAATCAATTGGAAAAACTTTAAGTGCTCATGGGTAGGCCGAGCAAATATAATAAAAATGACAATAGTACCCAAACTAATCTACTTATTTAGTGCCATACCAATCAAACTCCCAAGAAATTATTTTACAGAACTAGAAAAATTAGTAGCAAAGTTCATTTGGAAAAAAAAAAGGTCAAGAATTTCAAGGGAATTAATGGAAAAAAAAGGCAGATGAAGGTGGCCTTGCTGTACCAGATCTAAAACTATATTATAAAGCGGCGGGCATCAAAACCATTTGGTACTGGCTGAGAAATAGAGCAGTTGTTCAGTGGCATAGGATAGGATATCCGGACAATCTAGGCAATAACTTTAACAATTTGATGTTTGATAAACCCAAAGACCCCAGCTTTTGGGATAAGTACTCACTATTTGGCAAAAACTGCTGGGAAAATTGGAAAGTAGTGTGGAAGAAATTAGGGCTTGACCCACACCTAACACCACATACCAAGATAAGATCTAAATGGGTTCATGATCTAGATGTAAAGAGTGATATTGTAAGCAAATTAGAGGAACATAGTATAGTTTACCTCTCAGACCTGTGGAGATGGAATAAATTTATGTCCAAAGAAGATCTGGAACTCCTAATTGAACACCAGATAGATAATTTTGATTATATTAAGTTAAAAAGTTTCTGTACAAATAAAATTAATGAAGACAAGATTAGGAAGGAAGCATCAAACTGGGAAATCTTCTTTACATTTAATGGTTCTGATAAAGGCCTCATTTCTAAAATATATAGAGAATTGTCTCATATATATAAGAATTCAAGCCACCCTTCAATAGATAAGTGGTCAAGGGATATGAACAGACAATTTTCAGATGACAAAATTAAAACCATCTCTAGTCATATGAAAAGTTGCTCCAAATCACTATTGATAAAAGAAATGCAAATTAAGACAACTCTAAGGCACCACTACATACCTGTCAGATTGGCTAAAATGACAGGAAAAGATAACGATGAATGTTGGAGGGGATGTGGAAAAGCTGGGATACTGATACATTGTTGGTGGAACTGTGAACGGATCCAACCATTCTGGAGAACAATTTGGAGTTATGCTTAAAAAGTTATCAAACTGTGCATACCCTTTGACCCAGCAGTGTTTGTATTGGGCCTATATCCCAAAGAGATCTTAGAGGAGGGAAAGGGACCCACATGTGCAAGAATGTTTGTGGCAGCCCTTTTTGTAGTGGCTAGAAACTGGAAACTGAAGGGATGCCCATCCATTGGAGAGTGGCTGAATAAATTATGGTATATGAATGTTATGGAATATTATTGTTCTGTAAGAAACGACCAGCAGGACGATTTCAGAGAGGCCTGGAGAGACTTGCATGAAGTGATGCTGAGTGAAACGAGCAGAACCAGGAGATCATTATACACAGCAACAACAATGTTACATGATGATCAATTCTGATAGGCATGGCTCTTTGCAACAAAGAATTGTCTCAAACCAGTTCCAATTGTTCAATGAAGAAAACCATATACACCCAGAGAGAGGGATATGAAATATGGACCACAACGTAACATTTTCATGATCTCTATTGACATTTGCTTGCATTGTGTTGCCTTTCTCTGATTCTTTTTTTTTCTTGTAGATAGGATTTTTCTTGCATAACTTCTCAAGCATTTCAACATTATTACCATGTAGTGGACTTCCTGCCATCTAGGGGAGGGGAGGAGACTGGGGGTAAAATTTGTAACAGAAAGCTTTGTAAAGATCAATGCTGAGGAACTACCCATACATATGTTATACAAATAAAAAGCTTTAATAAAAAAAAGAAATTTATTTAATCTTATAAGGACGTATGAGAAGAAAGAAGAAAGAAAAGGAAGGGGCAGTATAGAAGAAAGGGCAGAAACACTAGTAAAAAAGGTAAAAGAAGGAGAAAGGGGCAATATAAAATAAGGTAGTGGACGGGGTGGGCTGAAAAAATACTCCTAAGGAGATGGGAAATGGTGATAGAAGATAAGGTAGTGGATAGAATGGATAAAAACTACTACCACAGGGAAGAAAGAGAGAACAAAAGTATATAGAGGAGAGAAAATAGGATGGAGGGAAATACAGAGGTGGTAATCAAAGCTTTGAATGTGAATGGAATGAACTCTCCCACAAAACAGAAATGAAAGAGTGAATTAAAAAACTGAATCCTACAATATTTTGTTTACAAGAAACATATTTGACACAGAGAGACACATACAGAGTAAAGGTAAAAAGGTTGGAACAGAATTTATTAAGTTTTAGCTGAAATAAAAAAAGCAGCAGTAGCAATTCTGATCTCAGAGAAAGCAAAAGTAAGATTAGATCTTATTAAAAGAGATAAGGAAGGATAGTACTTCATCTTGATAAAGGGTACATTAAACAACAAAGTAGGAAGGATACTAAATGTATATGTACCAAGTAGTAGAGCAGCCAAATTCCTAGAGAAGATTTTAAGAGGAAGAAATAGACAGTAAAACAATACTGGTGGGAGACTTCAACATTTCCTTCTCAGAATCAGACAAATGTAACCACAAAATAAACAAGAAATAAACTGGGGAGGTTAAGAAGTATCCTAGAAAACTTAGAGAAGACAGACCAGTGGAGAAAACTGCATAGAAACAGAAAAGAATATGCTTTTTTTTTTGCAATTCATGGCACCTACACAAAAATTAACAATGTATTATGGCATAAAAAACTAACAATCAAATGCAAAAAGGCAAAAATAGTAAATGCTTCCTTTTCAGACTGCAATGCAATAAAAATCATATTCCTAAAAGGGCAGGGCAAAATAGACTAAAAACCAATTTGAAATTAAATAATATAATTCTAAAAATGAGTGGGTCAAACAACAAATCACAGAAACAATCCATAATTTTATCCAAGAAAATGGAAATAATGAGACAACATACAAAACCTATGGGATGCAACCAAAGCAGTTATTAGGGGAAAGTTTATATCTCTAAATAACTACATGAACAAAATAGATCAATGAACTGGTCAAAGCAACTAACAGCTAGAAAAAGAACAAATTAAAAATCCCCAATTCAATACCAAATTGGAAATTTTGAAACTTAGAGGAGAGCTTAATAAAATTAAAGATTAGAAAACTATTGAACTAATGAATAAACCAAAGAGTTGGTTTTATGAAAAAAACAACACAATAGAGAAACCTTTAGTTAATTTCATTAGAAAAAGAAAAGAAAAAATCAAATCACTAACATAAAAAATTAAGAGAGTGAACTTATTACCAATGAAAAAGGAATTAAATCAATTATCAGGAGCTATTTTGCCCAACTGTATAGTACCAAATTCAACAATCTAACTAAAATAAATTAATATTTACAGAAATATAAATTGCCCAGAATAACAGAAGAGGAAACAAATTACTAATAATCCCATTTTAGAAAAAGAAATTGAACAATCCTTCAATGAACTCCCTAAGAAAAAAATTTCCAGGGATAGAGGAATTCACAAGTCAATTTTACCAAACACTTAAGAATAAGTAATTCCAATATTATGTAAATATTTGCAAAATAGGTAATGGAATCCTGCCAAATTCCTTCTATAATACAAATATTTTACTGATACCTAAACCATGAAGAGCCAAAAAAGATACAGAAAACTGAGACCAATCCCCCTAATGAATATTGTTGTAAAAAATGTTAAATAACTGTAGACAAAATAAAATATTTGAAAATCTATCTGCCAAGGCAAACCCAGGAACCATAACAATTCTGCCTAAATTGGTCTACTTGTTTAGTGTCATGCCAATCAAACTACCCAAAATTATTTTATAGAACTAGAAAAAATAATAACAATATTCATCTGGAACAATAGGTCAAGAATATCAAGGTAATTAATAGAAAAAAAATACAAAGAATAGTGACTTAGTAGTACCAAACCTAAAACTATATTATAAAACAGCAGTCATCAAAAGTATTTGATACTGGCTAAGAAATGGATTGGTGGATCAGTGGAATGGTTTAGATATACATGACACAATAATTAATGCATATAGTAATCTAATATTTGATAAACTCCCAAACTCCAGCTTCTGGAATAAGAACTCACTATTTGACAAATATTGCTGGGAAAACTGAAAATAATATGTCAGAAATTTGGCATAGACCTGTATCTCACACCCCATACCAAAATAAGATTAAAATGATTTGGGCACAACAGATCATACCATAAACAAATTAGGGAAGCATGGAATAATTTACCTATCAAATCTTTGGAGAAGGGAGAAATTCATGATAAAAGAACTAGAGAACATTATGAAAGGTAAAATGTTCAACTTTGATTAAATTAAATCAAAAAGGTTTTGCACAAACAAAACCAACAGAAACAGGGTTAAAAGAGAAATACAAAGCCTGGGAAAAAAATCTTCACAGCCAGTGTTTCTGAAAAAGGTCTCATTTCTATAATATATAAAGAACTGTGTCAAATTTATAAGAATACAATTCATTCCCCAAATGATGAATGGTTAAAGGATATGAGCAGACAATTTTCAAATGATGAAATTAAATCCATATATAGATATCTGAAAAAGTGGTCTAAATCACTATTGACCACCTAAGACCTCTCAGATCAGCTAAGATGACAGGAAAAGAATGTTGGAGGAGATTTGGGAAAACTGGGATAGTAATGCATTGCTGACGGAATTGTGAAATGATCCAACCATTCTGGAGAACAATCTGGAACTATGTCCAAAGGGTTATCAAACTCTGCGTATCCTTTCACCCAGCAGTGCCACTGCTGGTTCTTTATCCCAAGGAAATCATAAAGGAGAAAAGGATTCAAATGTGCAAAATGTTTGTAGCAGCTCTTTTTGTGGTAGCAAAGTATTGGAAAATGAGTAGATGTCCATCAACTGGGGATTGGTTGAATATGTTGTGGTATATGAAGATAATGGAATAGTATTGTTCTATAAAAATGATGAAGAAGCTGGTTTTAAAAAGGTCTGGAAAGATGTACATGAACTGATGCTGAGCAAAACAAACAGAACCAGAAAAAGAACTGTGGAGACTGAATGTAAATAACACGTGCTATGGTCACTTTTTTCCTGTTTTTTTTTTTTTTCTTCTCCCATGATATTTCCCTTTTACTCTGATTTTATCTTCCAACATGATTTAAAAAGCAATGTGTATTAAAAATAGATACATTTAAAAAAATAAAAAAAAGCAAAACCAGGAATACATTGTACACTTGGTTCTTCTGAGTCATTCAATAATCTAAGGCAATCCCAATAGATGTAAGATAGATAATGCCATCTGCATCCAGATAAAGAACTATGTAGATTGAATGTAAAATAACACAAGCTATGTTCACTTCTTTTTCCTGATTTTTTTTCCATGCTTTTAACCCTTTTGTTCTGATTTTTTCAATTATTTTTGATTCTTCCCAATCTGGTGTTTTCTAATGATCTACTTTTCTATTTTTATCTAATAGCAAGTCATTTTGATGATTGATACTTTGTAAGAAATTCTGAGATCTAGGATTATAAGTATTCACTTCTTTTTAATAATTATTTCCAGTGAATGCTACATTTATTCACTTCTATAAAGTATACCTCAGGTAGCTTCATTATTATAATATCAAATCTGCAAATTAACCTTGATAGTATTATCCTTTTTATTATATCAATATAATTCCAGATTCCAGAGTATTTCCCTGGCTTTGTAAGTTATTCTTATCCCTTTAGGTGGTATTTTTATTCTACACAAAAGTACTTATTGCATTTTGATATATTAGCTCCCCAAAATTTCATGTATATTATACTTATTTTGAATGGGACTATTTCATTGCCTTCTGGATTTTATTATCAATATAAATAAATGGTTCTGATTTTGGTAGGCTTATTCCATCATGTGCATCTTTGTTGAAATTACTAGCTGCTTCAATTAGACTCTTTTTGATTCACTTGGGTTTTCTAAATAAGCTACCATCAGCAGCATATAGAGATATTTATGTCTCATCATTACCTATCGTGATTAGTCCTTTAAGTTATTTTTCTTTTTTATTGCTATTGATAGGACTTCTAGAACAACATCAAATAATTTTAATGTAAGGGAGTTAGTTGATTTATTCCTGTATGTACTGAAAAAGTTTCTAGTACTTTTGCATTGAGTATAATGCTAACTTTAGATATTTTTATCGTATTTAAGATCTCTTCTCTTCTCTGTCTATATGAGTGTCTGTCTGTCTGTCTGTCTCTCTATCTATCTATCTACCTACCTATCTGGCAATTGGGGTTGAGAGATTTAACCAAAGTCAAACAACTAGTAAATGATTAAAGTCACATTTGAATTCAGGTCTTCTTGATTCCAGGACAAGTGCTTTATCCATACGCCTACATATTATATGGCTAATAAAATAAACAACTATTGTAATTTTTCAATGGTATTTCATATATTTATTGAGATAGTCATGTGATTTGGGATATATGATATGATTAATTATGTTAACTGATTGATAGCCTAAAATTAGACTATCCTTGAAGTATTAATATAAATTTTATGATCATAGTGATTTAAAAAATAAATTTCATTAGTCTTTTTGCCAAGGCTTTATAATTTGGAACCAATGATCATTAAATATATGGATCCATAGTCCTTTCTTTTTATCCTCTATCTCTGTATATATATATATGTATATATATATATGAACATATATATATATTATGTATATCTTTATTTCATAAAAATGATTTTTAGAGTGCTATCATTTTCAGTTTTGAGAATAATTTGTGCAGTAGAGGTATTGATTGTTCTTTTAAAGTCTTATAGAACTCTCCTATAAATTCATTATGATAAATAATTTCTTTTAGATATATTTTAGAATTATAGTTAGTAGATTTTTTAGAGCATATATTACTTCCTTTAGTGAGACTGTATTATTTAAGATCTATTTGTTAGTTTGGATATTTTATATTTGTATTTTGTATATGTATTTTCATATTTGTATTTCTCTTGCCTTCCCAGTTTTAAAGACATTTATTGTGTTTAGTAGTTTCTAATACTAATGTTACTTTCTTCAGGCTTTTTGTGATATCCTTGTACATTTTATTTACTTTCTAAATTTGATTTTCTGCCCTCTTCCTTTTTAACTGGATTGGCTAACACTTTATCATGTTTTTTAAACACTTTTAACTTTATTATTTGTGTAGTCCTTTTAATTAATAATTTTTGAGGCGCCCTCTATCTATGCTTATTCCAGGTTTATTTCTTTGTTGGATTTCTTCTTTTTAAATGCATATTCAATTCATCAATTCACTCTGCTTCCTTTTATTAATTTGTTTTAGGAAAGAATTTTTTCCTCTGAGGACTGCCTTAGCCATATCTTAAAAATAAATGTCCTCATACTTATCAACCCCAGTGCTTCACATTGGCCCATTTCCCCAGTTCCATCTCAGACTCTCAGTTTTGTGTTTTGTTTGATTTGGTTTAGTTGTTATTATTGTTCTAATTGAAACTTTTTTATACTTTGCTCCTTTATAGAATTGGGAGAGGTTTGAATGAGTAATTTGGGTATAGTTTCTATTACCTTAAAATATTACATCATAAGGGTTTTCTCTGGCATAAATAAAACTGATCTTTCCTATCTTATAATTCCACAAATACACACATGCACATGGACACTCATCCCACCACCATCACTATCATCACCCACAGTTAGTAGAGATCTTTGCTTTTTGCATGGGGCATCCATGGATGTAGGTTGAACAGAGAATGGATGTTCTAACACCAGAATCTAAGCAGGAAGAGGGTAATGTCTGAGTGAATCCCTGACACAAACCTGTTGATCATTTTTATAGTGCCTATCAGAGCATGTATGCTGGTGGAATGAGGGCTGTATCATGAGTACCTTAAAAATTAGCCTCTCTACTCTTAATTTATAAGGCCAAAATTCATAAGGCTATGTTGTTAGATTTCTTGCTTTTTACTCATTGGATACAGCTGTAACTGCTCTAGTTCTTACACATAATTCCTTCATGGAGGCTTATTTTTTTTAAGACTTAGTGGAAAATAAAGAAAATATCTAGTATGGCCCCTGTAGGCCACCTGGCCATTTTCTCCTACAGAATTCTTAATTTCTTTTGTAAATATGAAATCTTTCTTTCCTTTGTCTTATTTGTCTTGACTCCTTGATGTCCACATCACAATAATGCCTATAACCCATATTATAAAATTTACCAGACAATCTCCAGAGTAGATAAAATATCACTAAAATTCTCATTTATAGTAGCTCTTCAAAAATCATTTTGCTTGATCCTATTTTCCTTTACTCAAGGCAAAGAAGTAAAGTTTTCATTTTTGATATACCCCGAAATTAATTGATTGCCTCTATCCCATTTCTCCTGGATATGCAGCTACCTCATTTCCAACAGGGAAACAGACTCTAAATCTTCAGTCTTTGCACAGATCCCCAAGGACTGAGCCTACATGAAAGCTAAAATACTCTCTTTACCCATAGCTCTGACTGTGAAAGAAAGGGCCAGTGGCATGACACTGCCTCTTTCCACACTATGCTGGTTCTTGGAATAAATTGATTACTTTGATCTTAAAAGCTGTAAATCTGACACTTTTCTGCAACACTAAATTCTTGTGTGTGTGTGTGTGTGTGTGTGTGTGTGTGTGTGTGTTTGGGTGTTTCTCTTTTTTGGGAAAAAAAATGGAAGTATGTTGTTTATAACCATCACCTCCTTTTTTAGAGCAATGAAAATTAGATTGATGAGTGAGACCCTAGCAACTATTTCCAAAGGCATCACTGGACAAATCTGGAAAAGTGAATATTTTTACATGGTCTCTTTTTGTGATGAAAGCAGCCTGTGAAAGGTGAATTATATATTTCATATAACATTAAATGATTAAAAGTGTTTATTCTGTGAACATAATGGTTTTCTGTCTTCAGTTCATCTTAATCTATTTCAGCACCCAGCTTCCCTCAAAAACCTCTTTTGAATGCAGAGTTATGCATTTCAGAGAATAGCTGTAAGAGCAAGAAGAATAAAACAAAATTAGCAGTTGATCAAGAGTAGGTTAGACTGCCACCCTTTCCATTAACGATTTGATTTGATGTGAGCGTAAGACTTTTCCTGATACATTATGATAGAATAACCCTGACAGAAAGTAAAACCAAAGAAAACTAAAACTTGATCTAAGATACATCAGCCTGCCACCCTCTCCATTAGCATTTTAATTTGATGTGAACTGTGTGGTGTCTTATTTTCAGCTCCTGCTAAAGGTTTTCTCATTTAAGAAAGCCCTAGCCCCATCAAGATATTGCAGAGTTTTTGTAGATTACCTCTGCTTCCCTGTTGCCAGGGGAAGCTGTTTATCAGCCACATGCTTTACAGCAGGAACCCAAGGCTTCCTCTTAATAACAAATAGTAAGTCTTCATCAGGATTAAAGTATGCAGTTATAAAAGAAATGCATTCCTATGACAAAACACTTCTAGGGGTGGCTTCCTTGCAAGATGAAATTAGGGGAAGAACAGTTGAATGCTCACTCTTTCCCCTCTAAATTATCAAGAATTTTTTAAGTCTTAGAGAGAAGAGTTCATTCATCATCAAACAGTAATTCTGGCTTCAGTGTAAAATCATCACATCAGTTCTGCAAAAATGGGTCCAATACCAGCGTTAGATCTCTGAAAGGACTCTTGCTTCATTCACATGGGAACAGTGTTGAGAAATCTCTTAAAGCTGGCACTGCAAAGTCCATTACTCTCCTTCCCTCCCCCAGGGCTTCTATGTGACTAAGCTATGTAGCTTGTTTTTGCTATCCTAGGAGAAGTTGGGGTTTTAAGAACCAGTTGGTGAGATCCATCAAAGGAAGATGTTTTCTACTCATTGAGTCTTAAGTGAAAACATTTCATTCTCATCCCTGATGGATCACCTTTGAACTGGAGAAACCCTTCAGGGCCAAAGCTCTGCACTATAAGCAAAGCTGTCTTTATTCAGAATAATTTGTTCTTATATACATTAATTTTGTTTATGTGTTTGATGATCATGGACTGTTATTTCTGGTATATAATTGCTCCCAACATAATGGCATCCCTAATAACTTTGTAAATATGGCAGGACTAACTGAGGATTCAGAAAATATGAAGAGAAAGCAGTAGGGTGTTATATTTTATAGATGAGGAAACTGAGACTCTTCAGAGAAGTTGAGTGATATACCCAAGGATACAGTTAATAAAACAGGATTCAGATCCAGATCTTGCTGAAACCCAGTCTAACTTTTTATCTACTAAACCACTCTGCCTCAATCAAAGGAAAAATACTTTGCCTTGAATATTTTAAGAATCCCTTTAAGTTATAACAAAATGCTAGGGTTCTCTCCCAGTATATTTTCACCTTTTTTTCTACTAAAACTTTATATTAGGTATTCTCTTATCAAACCCATTTGTCATACACAGACTTCCTAAGACTCTTTTAACATCAAAGTTAAACTTTGAAGTTTTTTTTTTTTTTTTTGCAAAGTAGCAGCTAAGCAGTCTATGACAACAACAATCATCCATTTGTGTAATTTTATCAGAGAAAGATGTCTCATCTTTGTTTAAATCACACGTTTAAATCCTAATTAACTAAATTGATAGCTTTATCTATGTAAATTGCCATACCTAAAAAGGTGGATTGTTCAAGTTGTGGGGAGATCCTGGTACTGAAGAATAATGAAAGTTAGCTTCTCTATACATTTTACATGTGCTTTATGACCTGGCCAAAAGATCCCCATTTTTAACAGTGGGATCTGGATAGAAACTTAGCCTTTGAATGGTCAGAAGTTTATTTGCCACTGTCTTCAGAAGACTTTATATCTTCATTATGTTGTTATCTATTACTTCAATACCTTTATAGATAAGGTACACTAACATACTTAACAAGGTACACTAATATAATTAACAAAGTAATCCTGGAAGAGAGTGAGTTTCTTTAAAAATGTACTACAAATCAGGCCAAAGACAATGTGGCAGACTTCACAATATTCTTTAACAGCTGTCATTGTACAATAAAAAAACAATTTATCCCCAGTACAAAAAAAGAAAGAAAGAAACCTCCAATAACTGTGTCTTTTGAATTTATTTGCAAATATCTACATGTTGTCCTTACACTTAAAGAGCAAGATGAAGGATATGAAAGGTGCTTTAAGGCCCTCATAGACAGAATCCAGATTCTTGAAATTTCTATCTTTGTGATCAAGTAGGACCTTAAAATCATTAAATCCAATGGCTCAATTTTACAAAGGAGCAAAAATAATAGCTGATTTTTATATAACCTGGAGTCATTGATCTAAATCTGGAAGGGACATTAGAGATCTTTTAATCTTTTGCTGATGAGGAACCTGAGATTTAAGGAATATTAAGTTGCCAATATTCAAAGAATTAATAAAAACAGAGTTGGTTATAAACCCAGACTCTCTAACTCTAAATTCAAAAACTTATTCCACTGGCATACATTGCCTTTGCATTCATCATTTACCCTAATCCTTACAACAATATATGAGGTAGGTTGTAGCATTAGCACTATTTTGCAGATTAGGCAACTAAGGCTGCAAAAAATTATGTAACTTCTTTAAATTGACACAATATACGTCTGAAGGAGAATTTGAACTGGGGACTTCTTGAGTCAAGGTCCAGTACCCTGTCCACTATGTTCCACTCCCTTTTACTATTGATAATATGTTGTGTCTTAGCAAACTAAAACGTACAGAGAAAGATTTAACCAAGATCACATAACTAGTTGGAATCAGAGCCAAAATTAGGCTTTCTGTCTCCACAATTCCAAGGCAATTCATTTTCCTTTGCACTAAACTAATTTTATCGAACCATTCCTTTAGACTGATAGTTACTTAGCAAGTCCTAGTCCTGTGGGCATGGGACAAAGAACAGATAACTGAGAGACTGAAGAGAAGAAAGTAAAAGATTAACTCCTGAGACAATATCAAAGGACAGCTGGTTAGAGGGTGAAGTCTGAAAGCTACCAGGTATTTAAAGGGAAAAAAGGGCAGAGAAAGAGGTTTGTTATTCATTTTTGCCTGACTTTTTGCTGCCCCATTTGAATTCTTTCTTTTGTCCTTTCTTTTCTTTTTTCTTTCTTTTTTTTGGCAAAGATATTTCAGTGGTTTGCAATTGCCTTCTCCAGCTAATTTTACAAAGAGCAACTCAGGTAAACAGTCACAGAAGTGACTTGGCCAGGGTCACACATGAAGAAAGTGTCTGAGGTCAGATTTGAAGTAAGGTTCTCCTGACTCCAACCTGAGCACTCTATCCATTGCACTACCTAACTGCCCATCTGAAAGACAAATTTCATCTTCCTAGAATTATTATTTTTTTACCTAGCGCCTATTTTCCAACTTTATGTGTGAAATATGCTTAGATGGCATATTTCAATAATTCATATCACTTTCAAATAGTATCTCTTGAAAACAACTAAGTTATTATCATCGGGATTTATGCTCTGGAAATGACACCCTTTACATATACTTTGCCAGATATTTTTGTAAAGTTGTGTGATTTTTACTGAGGAGCATGGCAAGGACAATTGAAATTTTTTGACTAGGAAGTTTAAATCTATTCATATATTTGCCCTAATCTTCCCAGTTTTCCTGAACTATTCATTTAGCTCATTTTCTCATCAATCAGGATAAGCAAGCAGAAGTTTGAGTTGAAAACCTTGGGAAAAACCCTAGCAAAGAAAGCTGATGAGGCAGAAATAATTCTGTTTCTGGGGCTATAATATTCACCAAATGTATAAAAATGTCACCTAAAGAAGTTCTTACAAGATGTGCATAGATATAACAATGACATTGGAAAGAAAAAGATATTTAAAGGTCAGCTAGATAGTGCAGTGGATAGGCCTAGAAAGATGCATCTTCCTGAGTTCAAATCTGGTCTCATACTTTCACTAGTTCTATGATTCTGGGAAAATCACTTAACCCTACTTGTCTCAGTTTCCTCCTCTGTAAAATGAGCTATGTAAGTAAATAGCAAACTACTGCAGTATTTTTGCCAAGAAAAGCCCAAATGGGACCACAAAAAGTCAGATAGGATTTTGAAATGACTGAACAAGTTGCTTAGGGTGTTAGAAGTTAAGTGGTTTTCTCATGATCACATAGCTAGTATATATTACAGACAGTATCTGGGTCCAGGCTGACCATACTTGAAGGTGAATTCTTTATTATCCACTATGGTACTTTACATACCACAAAAGCCCACACACATGAAAGCACAAATGTAGGCATAAAAACAACTATCACAATCAATACTACTTCCAAAATGATGAAGACAATGAGAATGCTGATAATATTTCTTTTGATGATGATGAAAATAACAATAATAATAATAATAATAATAATACACCAGGATCTTTCAGCCTGAATAGTAGTTTCAGACCTCCTATTTGAAATGCCTGATGATAGCACAGTGATATTGGTAAGGTTAATGACTGACTGATTAACAACAGAGAAGCATTTGCAGACAAATGAACTGTGATAATTGTTGCAGTATTGCCTTTGAAGAAAATGTTTTAAATGGGCTGAGAACTGTTCTAGAAATGGCTTCTTCCCACTGTCTTCACAGGAAGCTAGAGTATTCATTTCTAATCTTATTTGTTTTTTGAAAAAATAACACAAGATATTTGATTTGGTTTATCCAAGTTAGTGTAAGGCAATTGTAATAATGGTCTCTGTCAAAAGGGTGACATTTTCAATCTTAAAAAGATCATATATTTTGAGTTGGGGGGAATCTTAGATGTCATTTCATCCAAATTCTTCATTTTTCAACCAAAGAAACAGAACCAGAAAACTTAAATGATTTGCCAAGATTACACAGATACTGCCTTGGCCACACCTAAAATCTGAGCTCATGTCTTCTCACTTTAAATCTAGCCCTCTTTTTCATTATTCCAGGGAGTTTCATTATGGATGTTTAAACTTGCTTTTTAAAACATGTACCATGAATTTCAAAATAGTGTTCTTCATAGTCTTATGTGTATTGTGCATGGAAAAAATTTTTGAGAAAGATTTCATAAAGTTTTTTAGTCTTCAAAGGAATCTGTGAAAAAAAATTAAAAACCCAATCAGTAAGCAATAAAACAATAAATCAGTAATATCATCTAGTATGGTGTAATGGAAGTAATGCTCCTTTGAGAACTGAAGATACGGGTCCAAATGATAACTCTGACCTTTATTCTAGGTTTGTTGATTTCAAATAATAACAGATATCGGAGTTCAGGAAGGCTTGACATATGTCACTTAATGAATGTCTCTAAAAAGACTTTTGACTAAAATGAGTCAGGAAATCAATGTCTGCTTTTGGGGGGAATTCTGATATGAGAGGTGATTCTGAAAGGCTTATCTAATCAAAATAACTTTCATCAGCCTGCTGTGTCACCTAAACATTAACATTGATTCCTTTTGGTTGGCTGTCTAGGAGTGTCCTATTAGAATGTAAATGATACTGGAATCCATATACATACATAATTGAGTTATTAACATATTAGTATAATATTGTTTATCAGATTAGGATGACTATAAAAATAGAAAGGAAAGATTCTTTTAGATGAACCTGGGGTATATGAAAGACTTGGTAAGAGGTAAGGCATGGGTAGAGCACTGTGGAAATGGACTTTAAGTAGCTAGAGAGAAGCATGAGCTTATGGTTGCCTAGAGAAAGGAATGGTTCAGAGACCATATAAAGATCTGAAAAGGACTTCAGAAGCTATCCAGTGCAATTCCTTCATTTTATAGATGAGGAAACTGAGGCCATAATAAGCTAAGGGACTTGCCCAAGATAGCATACTTTGTATGAGAGTCAGCATTTAAACTCTGACTCCAGAGTCATTGGCCCATTGGAGAAGACAAGATGCTTCAAATGCCAACTTTTTTTTAATTCACCATCCTCCACAGGACTGGCAATGTGTATAGACTATACTTTAGTGCCTGTATTTCTTCATCTTGACACAGTAAATTTGGATCATATGTTCTCAGTACAGAATAAGAACTGGTATCCAATTGGAAACTTTAGCAAATATTTCAAAGTCGATTTCATTGCCTTGCATACTTGTCTTAATAATACATGAAAGTAGAGATAGAGCAACAGTACTGCATGGCCACATTTTATTATAATGCCTGTTTATATGATTCCATGCTGATAAAGTTGGAATTGGTGGATATTGTATCATATTGAAAAATATCTTGGGCAGCAATTGCTTTGCTAGACAGGCAAGGAAAGAAAGCAGTTTTTTTCCCCCCTTGGGCCACTAAGCTTGTAGTTTCCTGTGGCCTCCACTTGAAAATTATGAGGACTGCTCTCATAAAAATGTAGCTTGAAAAAGCCAAGTCTCTACTAAATTTTTCTTGATCAAAAATGTAAATGTATAAAGAATAGGAAATAAATATGGCTATACTTAAAAAATAAATGTTGTCATAATTACTAGTATCATCTGGCCATCGCATTGCTCATAAAAACTTATAAAGATCATCTACCAAGCTGTGGAAGGAGGTCTTTGATAAAAAGAGTACCTATTTAGATTATGAAATCATAAGTCTTTGAAGTAATAGACTAATAGCACTAATATCAGTATATTATTTTGGCACTTTTAAATTGTTTATGTTCTTCCCAGAGAAGCAGCTTAGTGCAGTGAAAAGAGAGCTGGCCATGGAGTTAGGAATCCCTGCTTTCAGTTCCGTAGTCTAACATGTACAGCTCCTTAAATGACTCTGAGAAAATCATTTAACTTCCCATTTTCCCAAGCTTTCCATGACTGTGAATTACAATGGATGTCAATTATCTTTTGTAGATAGTTTCCTACCAAAAAAAATCATATGACTGTTATGAAAAATTTTTAAAGTTTTTTCACACATACTTTTATCATTATAAAAATCCTATAAAGATCTATATACATATCATGCATTAAATATCTCCATTTGATTAAAATATAGATTTATAGCTGGAAGAGAGCTCAGAAGTTGAAGTAAAAAAAAAAGATTAAGGGATATCATCCAATCACATAGTTAATTAGTGAAATAACCTATACTATCTTAGTTCTGACCAACATTCTAAAATACAAGGGCCTTTAGTCTCTAGAGGCAACTAGGTAATACAATGGATATGGCAGTAGGTATGGAGTAATAGGAACTGAGTTCAAATTTGGCCTTTTTCTAGCTATGCAACCCTGGACAGATCACTTTATCTCTACATCTAGTTTACAGAGTTAAGGTGAGGATCAAAGAAGATAATATTTGTAAAACCTTTAGCCCAATGCCTAGTAGATTATTATTCTCTTGTCCCTTCTACTTTTATCTCTTCCCTTCTCCTCCCTTCTAATCCCCTCCCCTCTCCTCTAATTCCCTCCCTTCTCCTCACAGATAGTCACCTAACTGAATTGTCTCATTGTTCTTACAAACAAAGCTTTATGTTCAGTGAAAATGATGGGGATTGACCCCAGGCAAGGCTCTTTCTAAGTAAATTGGTGATGGAGTTGAGACTCACCTTAAATCTGAAATCTCTAGGCCTTTACTTAATTCTCCTTTCTACTTCTTTTCTTTTCCTCCCATCTCCTGTCTCCAAGCCTTAAGGCTTTATAATGTTTTCTGGCCCCCTGTGAACTTTCACTATTATAGAGTAATTCTCTTTTGTTACCTTTCTCAAATGCCTAGCTTTCTTCAAAGCACAGCCCAGGGTGCCATATGCTACATGAGGGCCTCTCCTGATCTCACCAAACTGTAATTATTAGCACCAATCTCTGACTTAAAATTACTTTTATTATTTGAATATGTTTTGCATTTATTTTCATGTGCATGTTTTATCCCCAGCTCAGTTCCAAGTAGAATGCAAACTCCTTGAGGGCAAGGACCCTATTGATTTTTTTTTTTAAATCCTAGGTATGGGTCTTCATAAAACATGGACCAAGTACAGGCAACCATCGCCAACTCATATTTCATAAATGCCTGTTATCCTACAGTTCCTGGTACCCAGTAGATACTTAAGAAATGCTGAATTGAATGACTGATCATATAAACCAATTCCTACTAAGATATTGAGTGATGCTGATTCACTAACGTCTCCCACAGTACATTTTTAAATAGAACTTTGATGCCTTGTCTCTAAAGAAGGAATAAGATGGGAATTATAGGCGTAATATAACTTGACCTGGTCCTTTCTATCTCAAATAATATTTTCCTTGTGTTTTCCTCTAAAACTACTTCCCATATATCTTCTCTCTAGTCTAATATAATGTACACAAGATCATTGCTCTCAGAAAATCTCTTCCCTTCTAGATATGTTTCTCATATCTGTCTTTGTTTCTTGTTTATAATAGGCCCATGTATTCAAAATAACATCAGTGTTGACTCACCATTCAGGCCTGCTGATTATAAAAGTTCCATAACTTCTCATCCAATGAAAGTCTTGTGTACATCTTTCTATAAATCCCCCATAAATTCAGGAGCATTCCTCTGGGGTCTTAACTAAAGTTCTGAAGAGGAAAGTAATGTAAAGGAAGGGTGGGGAAAAAAAAGTAGGATTTGCTTAATTTCCTATGTAAAGGCTGAAATCAAGAAGGTTGAGATTGGGTCAGTCTTAATTATGACCCTTTTAACATAACTATTTAACATTGTTTCAGGTCTTTCTTGTCTAGTCCCCACTTAAGTCAGTCTCATTTATCACTGTTCTTTTCAACACTGGCACTGGATGGAGAAAAAGAACTCCTAGAGATTAGAAGCATGATGGAATGCTTCCATAATAATGAAAGAGGGTGACAGGTCTTTCTAGAAAAGTGTTAATTACCACCCTCCCACCCCCCAAATCCCCAAGTACACTAGAGAAAGCTATCACCAAGTGAGAAGGTCTCTGCAGCTTCAATGATATTTAAAAGTTAACTTTTTTTTTTTCCCCTGATTTAAAACCAAAATGACTTGCAATGGCAAGAACATCCCCCACCCTAGGTGGCTCCTAAGGAATTAATGACCAGCTGAGGTTAATGAGTCCCTACTCTGCTCCAGGCCATCAACTCTCCCAGCTGGCCATTAATCCCCTGGAAATGCCCCACGCCTTGATAGTTATTCCTTAATTATTGAAAGCATTAAAGATCAGGATAAAATCCAGAGTAAAATGAAAAGACTATTTTTCAAAGAGTGCTCAGTGTGGAATACTTCAAGTTCGGGTTGAACAGGAAACAAACACACAGTGATTAGACCAATTGCATCTGAGGAAAAGTCATCAATCTCCATTTTCTCCTTTGATCATATAAAATTAAAGGAGACTCTTCAAGACAATCACAGGTCTGATGATACCACATAGTCTATGCCTAATAAGTTTTTTTTTTTTAATGAAATTGGGTATTGACCAAAATATTGAACCAAGTTGTAGTTTAAAGGAAGCACTATTTTATTCCTAACTGGGATGTGGTATGGGAGGGGGGGGAAGATCAAGTAGTTGACTGCCTGTGTCATGCAATCTGAAGAAGTCAGAAAGATTTCCTTATGTAGAAGAATCTCCATTTCCCTACAGCTTCTAAAAAGATAGTGTGTAAAGTTCTATCATTGATTATGGTATGGAAAAACTCAAGTTTAAGAGAAAATAATTTACAAAAAGGGCCAAATTACCAGATATTAGCACTTTAGCTGAAATCAATTCATTATAATCGCCCTCCAGAACTTTCAAAATACAACAAACAGACAAGGTGGCAAAATTTCACCACCTGGGCTTAAAACAGATTATGAAGTGATGTAAACTCTGAGAGGTCATAAGACATATTTTGATATAGATATATCGGTCTGTATCAGATATCTATATATATTTATATATTTAAATATATTTATCTAGATATCCATAATATAGATATCTGTATCTTTTTTAGATATCATTATTTATATCTTTTATTAGATATAGATATCTATCTTATCAGAGAGCTATATTTATATATTAGATGTCCATGATTACATATATACCTACTCTATTAGTCTATGTATTTCACTAAATTTCTCCAAAATGAGATATCTTTGAAAGAGACAAAAAAACTATAAATTATATATAGGCATATATATATATATATATACACACATAGTAAGTATGTATATACTATAAGTTTGTGTAGTGGTGGTGGATGTAGGGCTATATTTAGAATAAGGAAGAGTAAAATGATGCCTATGGTATTTGTGATCTTGATACATTTGCTTAGTTCCTTAGGGCAAAAGGTAACTTTTTAAGGCTATTTAATAAAGAAAAATTATTGATCTTCATTGATTAAAAATAAGGGGTTTTCTTACCAGGATTTCTCTGTCACTATGACTACAGGTCACAACTAAAAACTTTTTTTTAATTAAAAAAAAGGATTCTTTGAATATGCAGTAGCTGTCAGTTTAAATTAGAAGCTTCAATATTTCAGTGAATCTGTGATTTCACAAATGTAAATCTGTTCTCTAACAATGAAGATCTCTATTCATCCATTTTCTTATCCTGTGTAGCACTTATCTATATCCTCCTGTAAATTTTCCATTAGAGGTCACCTTGGCAAGTTTGATTCTTTCATCAAGTTCTCTTTATTAACTATTGTTTTTCAAATGTCAATTGTAATCCTTTGGTTATGCCTTGATCTCACCAATTTATTGGGCCAGTTTCTTTTCCAATCATACATCTCCTTGATAAAATTTATTTTTTTCAACATCATGCAGTCTCCCTACTCCCATTATATCTCTTCATTGCCCTTTGAATGATTTTAAACTTAATTTCTTCAAATTGCAAATATTTTAATATCATTACAAACTTGACCACTAATAAATCAATTTTACTATATTTAGGTTAAAACATTTATACATCAGCCAGAGCCCTCCAAGCTACCTTTGTTATAGATGGGACAGAATCTCAAACAGAAGCTGAATCTGAGTTACAACTAAAGCTGTCTTAAGAAGCCTTTATTATCAGAAAATTGTCTTGACCCAGAAGATTGCCTTCTAAACAGTGACAAGATATCAAGCATTATCATGGCACAAAAGGTACCAAAGAGGAGATATGGGGTCCAAAATTGACCAATTTGCAATAAAAGAAACTGAGGCAGTGCTCTGAGCCAATTGTATTTTATTAAAGTATCCACAGGTTCCTCTAATGAAATGGACCTCATGTCTTCCTCATGATCTGAAATGCCTAGTTCCTCCTGCACCTTAGTCTTATAAGGCTTGAGACCCAAACAATACAAATGACATAAAAAGCACAAAAATTCATTGGCTGATTGACTTTTGACTACTTTATAGTAGTTTCTATACAAAATACAAAATCCCATTGGTTAACAAAGAGGCTAATGAACAGACCTTGACAGACCAGTCTTAACCTTTTAGGAGGTCCTACCAAGTAAATGAGCTATGGGTTAGGCTGATAAATAGATATTAAAACATCTACACAGACTGGTAGGCTGGTAGATAGGTAGGTCACAGGCCAATGAACTGGACCACTTGTTGGTCAAGTGCTCATGATCATCTTCCCATGTTGGGCAATAAAGGAATGACAAGGAACAGAAAGACAACAAAAGTATCTGAATTTTTCCATGTAATTGAATCACCTCTTTCATGCTGGATTTGGTCATCATAACAAAGCAAAGAAAATGGTAGAGGTCCTCTAGTTAATTTCCTGTAATTAAACAAATGACTTTTCAAACTGTAATTCATAGCTCTATGACCTGATGTTCATCCATTGATTCACTTTTAATCAATACTCCATATGGAATCATATCAAACTGATTAATACTGATTAGAATAAAATTGGAGTCCAATTAATCATCTATCACAGAGGGAAGACTATAAAGATCATTCTCTTAGCTGTTCCCCAAACGTCCAAAAGAAAACATAAAACATTCCCAAATGAGAAAATGTTCCCTGCAGCTACGTCAATTATAAGACCTCACTGAGGTCTGTGTCAGTCTTCCAAAACAACTAAAATTATTACAAGAATCTATATTAGAGACCAGACTACTAGTGGTAGCAGTAAGTGCTATTCTTCCTTCTCTTTAAATCCCATACTACAAACCACCTTCAACAATCTCATTATCCACCCCACTCTAATTTATCTGTGAGTAACTCAGCACTCATATTTACCATAGTGGTAACTCATTTTGCAGTTTTCAGCTTCAGCACTGCCCCTGGCCAGTGTAATGATAGCATCTGTATTGATAGAACACTCAAGTGATAATCAAGAGCAAAAAATAACATAGAAAATAAAATTCATTCATAAAATTGGAGAAAATTCTGAACCTTCAAAACTTTTAAGAGCTCTTCAAGTCCAGTTTTTATTTCACATTTGTAGAGATGGGGCCTCTTGATATATATTACTCTCAATATGTATTTTCTGGCCCTGACTCTTCTTTTAGTGCCTCCACTGTATTTCATCTAAATTAAGCATAAAAAATTAAGTTTAGAGTTGCTCAGAAGATTCACTTCAAAAAAGCAATGTATTTCTAGCCCTCACATAATTTTAGTTATTTTTATTTAACTCTGCCTATTGTCATACATTTTGTATTTTGTGACACAAATGTCAGGATATCCATCCACCACATTCTTTACCCAGAAACAGTCAAAAATTCCTTACAAAATCAAATACAAACTTTTACCCTCCTCATTCATTTTTGTATGACTACTTTATTACAAATTTTGCAAACACTTCAATAATAGCTAATTTTGTTTCTGGTGGTAGGAGTAGGGATGTTCAATAATTTCAGTCAAGTCCAACTCTTCATGATCTCCTCAGGGGTGATTTTGTTTTTTTGGTGTGTTTTGTGTTGTTCTTTTGTTTGTTTGTTTTTTGTAAAGATACGAGAGTGATTTGCCTTTTTCTTCTCCAGCACATTGTAAAGATAAGGAAACTAAGGTTTAAGTGATTTTCCCAGTCACACAGCTTGTAAGTGTCTCAGGTCCCATTTGAATTCAGGACTTCCTGACTCTAGGCCTGGTACCCTATTCACTGCATCAGCTAGCTGTCCTCAGCAGTAGTGAAAGTGCAATATTACTCTCTTTCTGTCTTCTGTCTTGCTTTATGGCATCTCACTGTTCCTCCTCTATGAACTTGATGCTGAGGATAGAATTAAGACTTTGTGGGAACTCTAAGATAGCTGTATTTTCTCTCCCAATAGGATTGGTCAAAGGCTCCTCATTAAATAAATGAATCAACTATGGTACATGAATTCAATGAAGTATTATTTCATCCTAAGAAATGACAACAGACAGTTTCAGAGGAAACTTGAAAGACCTCTGAACTGATGCAGAGCAAAGTGAAGAGAATCAATATAGGAAACTGTACTATAATAGCATTATTAAGAAATATAACTCTGAAATACTTAATAATTATACCAATACAATGACAGATTGTGATTCCAGAAAATTAAAGATGAAATGTGTTATATTACTCCTTTCCCAAAATTCCATGTGCAAGATATAGAATGAGACTTTTTTTTTCACATGGATAGTGAAGGAATTTGAGTTTTTCTGACTGTCATTCTCTCTGTCTGTCTGTCTGTCTCTCTCTCTCTCTTGCTCTCTGTCTCTCTCACTCTTTCTCCTCTGTTATATACATACACATACATATTTGTGTTTATGCATGTACATATGATATTTAGCTAGGGTTTTATTTTTGTATTCTGTTCATTTGAAGAGAGGAGACTATAGGGAAAATAGATAAAGGTTTGTTTACTGGGAAAAACATTAAAGTAAATTAAAAGTTCCCCAATGCTCTCCTGTTAGGGATTGGGGGGAATAAAACGTGTATTTATACCACATAATCTCAACAGGCATTTCATATTTAAACAGAACAAAAATCAATCTCTTTAACTTTCAGTTTCTTATCTTTTCTCATTGCTATCCTAGAGTAGGCTCTCCCAACCTGGGAAAAGCTATCAAATACATACCTCTACCCCACTGTTATCTATCACACTTATCTCCCTCTGCATATATAGAGAGAGTTCCTGGAGCTAATTCTTCAGCTGGTAAAAACAGTCTCTGACTTATGGATCTTGGAGTCAGAACTAAAACTTGAATTGTGGAGGAAATTGCAAATCCTAGTTGCTCTGAAAATGTTCAGAAGAGAAGAAGAGCTGATAGATATTATAGTGGGATAACAAGGAAGTTATGTATTTATCCTCTTTTTCTAATTGATAAATTCACTCCTGAGTCTCCATTTGAGGTAACAACCAGGTCAGCTATCATAACTTCTTCAAACCCAGAACAACCCAGGAAACTCTAGATCATCTGTTCATGTTGGCCTTTCTTAGGTGCGTTCTTCACTTTTAAGCTCCTTATTATGTGTTTTCTTCACCAAAAATATAAGTTCCTCAAGGGAAGAAACCATATTTCCTTTTGCTTATAATTATATTCCTGGTGCTTAGCACAGAGTTGGTACTTAATAAAATGTTCTTTTTTCTCTCCCTCTCCCTGCCTCTCTCCCTCTTTTTCCCTCTCTCCTTCTCTCTTCCTCTTCCCTCCCTTTCCTTCTCTCTCTCTCTCTCTCTCTCTCTCTCTCTCTCTCTCTCTCTCTCT
>JAJPUD010000249.1:321552-361504 GCA_023553655.1 Myrmecobius fasciatus
TCTCTCTCTCTCTCTCTCTCTCTCTCTCTCTCTCTCTCTCTCTCTCTCTCTCTCTCTCTCTCTTGCTCACTGTCTCACTGTCTCTCTGTCTCTGTCCTTGCTGTTTTTCTCTCTCTGTCTCTTTCTCTCTGTCTCTCTCTCTGTGTGTCGCTGTCTCTGTCTCTCTCTGTCTTGCTGTCTTTTTCTCTTTGTCTCTCTCTTTGTCTCTCTCTCTCTCTCTCGCTGTCTCTGTCTCTCTGTCTTTGTCTTTCTCTCTCTCTCTGTCTCTTTGTCTTGCTGTCTTTCTCTCTCTATCTTTCTCTCTCTGTCTCTGTCTCTATGTGTGTGTCTCACTGCCTTTCTCCCTTTCTCTGTCTCTCTCTCTGTCTTTCTCTGTCTTTCTCTCTGTGTCTCTCTGTCTCTTTCTCTGTCTCTGTCTCTCTGTCTTTTTCTCTTTGTCTCCCTGTCTCTCTGTCTCTCTCTTGCTCTCTCTGTCTGTCTCTCTGTCTTTCTCTCTGTCTCTCTCTTGCTCTCTCTCTTTTTCCCTTTGTTTCTTCCCTCCCTCCTTTCCTTTCCTTTTCCTCATTCTCTTTCTCCCTCTTTTTCTCTTTCTGTCACTATCTCTATGTACTTTATCCCTGCCTGTCTGTCTGTTTCTTTGTGTGTCTGTGTGTCAGATTCTCTCTCTTTCTCTCTTTTCCCTCAGGGCAGGGATAACAACAATTAACCAAGCAAAAAATAAATATTTGTCACATGTGGGGAAGGCTTTATAAACACAGCCAAGGAAATGAAGATGAGAAGCACACTTAAATCTACATTTTAAGGAAAAGATCCACTTGAGAAGGGGAGACAAAGACTAAGAGATTGGCCAAGGGTACACAGCAAGTCCATTTTCCAAAAGAGAGTAGCAATGCCCCTTGAGTGCAGCAATCAAGAGGAAGAAAGAAATACAGACCATCTGTTATCTTCACATTTTAGTTAACTAGTCTTGCCAACTAGATGATGATGTAAATTATTTCAATGCTGTTGAAAAAAGTTTAATTGCTGTTAGCACTTTGTGAAATTCAGCATCCCAAACCCAATTTCCATTGCTCCCGTCTGGCTTTAGTTGTAATAACAGTAAGAATATAATAATTCATATTTACTAAAAATAATTTCATAGTTTATAAAGTATTTTAATCATAAAAGCTCTATGAAGTAGGTAGTGAAAATAGCTTTATTCATTTTTAAACAGGTAGGACAACTAAGAATTGAAGAGTTCAAGTGAACTGTCCTAAGCTACCCTGGTATTAAGAGGAATTATATAGAATTTGAACTCAGATCTGTTTTACTCTGTGCCCATGATTCAGTCTTTCCATTAAATATTGAACATTGTGGGGTAACTAGGCATAGCAATGGATAGAGCACTGGCCCAGTAGTCAGGAGGATCTGAGTTCAAACCTGGTCTTAGACACTTAACATTTACTAGCTGTGTGATTCTGGGCAAGTCACTGAATCCCAACTGCCTCTCAAAATAAAATGCAGAAAAATGCAGAAACATATGTATCCATCTTTAACCTTCCAGTGTTATCCACAGAAAAATCTAGTGTTGACTTCTCAAGTATCTATTTAAGCCAGAAGGGAAGATGATTTACTATTGACTCTGGGAAGATTAATGAGGTCTAAGATGTCTATTAAGAATGCAATTAGCAATAATTCATACCATTTTTGCAAGTCATACTTAAGAGTGTAAATATGGTCCATGCATAAACTAGTTTCATTTCAAGTGGCCCTGAACTCAAGGAGGATGTGATCACCTGTTTATAGATTGGAAATACAAGTTTTTCCCAGTCCTTTCTGCAGTAGCTAATCTTAATTAAGGCTTATCTCCAACAGACATCTTCACTTATCCCTCAAAACTTATTCCTGGATCCCTTCCACTGCTAACTAAACATCCAGTTTCTCTCATTCTGAGCCCCCAGAGTGTTTTTGAAACCTACACTGTTGCTCATAGAAACTGTCATAGGAAGAATTGACCTCAACCACTTTTCCCGAATTCTGATTATGGCTATGGCAGGTGTCCCTCAAATAGCTCTATGCTTGAGAACCATTGACTGGGGAATGAGAGGCATCAATATTTTTTCAAATTTTGGAATAGGTAAAATAAGTTTTATGGGATGAGCAGGCAGGGGTTGGTTGATATCTATGTCACAGATCTCATTTTATTATCTTTCTCTGAAATCTATTTCTTCTCTAAATATCCTTGGTATGATACCACCATCCTTCAGTTAACCAGATTTTTCCCTTTCATTTTACTATTTTGATTCCTTAAAATCACTCATCCCACATTTGTGTATCCAGTCAGTTGCTAACTCTTATTAGTCCTGCTAATATATCTCTCACATTCATCCTCTTCTCTTAGTCATCATCCTCAATCAAACTTCCCTCTTCTGTCCTATTTTAGTGGCCTTCTAATCAGCCTATATACCTCAAGTCTCTCCATAAAATAATCCATCCTCCACATCAAAATGATTTTCCAAAAGTCTAAGTATGTTATTCTTTAAATATAAACTATTTATATCTTACCTGGTAGAGCCTTCTGAGCTTACACAACACACTCAGATACATAGCATATGACCCCAACCCAAAAATATCATTTTGGTCAACCAACTTTTTGAGATTGAAGGACAATAGCCAACCAACAGTCTTCTGACAACTTTAGAATCAAATAAGATCTTATCTTTATCATATTCTTTTAAAAATGTGTTTTGAAACTATATTATAAAGCAGCGGTCATCAAAACCGTTTGGTACTGGCTAAGAAATAGAGCAGTCGATCAGTGGCACAGGATAGGTTATCAGGACAACCTAGGCAATAACCTTAACAATCTAGTGTTCGATAAACCCAAAGACCCCAGCTTTTGGGATAAATACTCACTATTTGGCAAAAACTGCTGGGAAAATTGGAAACTAGTGTGGAAGAAATTAGGGCTTGATCCATACCTAACACCACATACCAAGATAAGATCTAAATGGGTTCATGATCTAGATATAAAGAGGGACTTTGTAAGCAAGTTAGAGGAACGTAATATAATTTATCTCTCAGACCTGTGGAGAGGGAATAAATTTATGTCCAAAGAAGACCTGGAACTCCTAATTGAACACCAGATGGATAATTTTGATTATTTTAAGTTAAAAAGTTTCTGTACAAACAAAACAAATGCAGACAAGATTAGGAGGGAAGCATCAAATTGGGAAATCATCTTTACATTTAATGGTTCTGATAAAGGCCTCATTTCTAAAATTTATAGAGAATTGTCTCATATATATAAGAATTCAAGCCACTCTTCAATAGATAAGTGGTCAAGGGATATGAACAGACAATTTTCAGATGATGAAATTAAAACCATCTCTAGTCATATGAAAAGTTGCTCCAAATCACTATTGATCAGAGAAATGCAAATTAAGACAACTCTGAGATACCACTACACACCTGTCAGATTGGCTAAAATGACAGGAAAAGATAACGATGAATGTTGGAGGGGATGTGGGAAAACTGGGACACTGATGCATTGTTGGTGGAACTGTGAACGGATCCAACCATTCTGGAGAGCAACTTGGAACTATGCCCAAAAAGTTGTCAAACTGTGCATACCCTTTGACCCAGCAGTGTTTCTACTGGGCCTATATCCCAAAGAGATCTTAGAGGAGGGAAAGGGACCCACATGTGCAAGAATGTTTGTGGCGGCCCTTTTTGTGGTGGCTAGAAACTGGAAACTGAAGGGATGCCCATCAATTGGAGAGTGGCTGAATAAATTATGGTATATGAATGTTATGGAATATTATTGCTCTGTAAGAAATGACCAGCAGGACGATTTCAGAGAGGCCTGGAGAGACTTGCATGAACTGATGCTGAGTGAAACGAGCAGAACCAGGAGATCATCATACACAGCAACAACAGCATTACATGATGATCAATTCTGATGGACATGGCTCTCTGCAACGAAGAATTGTCTCAAACCAGTCCCAGTTGTTCACTGAAGAAAACCATATACACCCAGAGAGAGGGAAATGAAATATGGACTACAACATAACATTTTCATGATCTCTACTGACATTTGTTTGCATTGTGTTGCCTTTCTCTGATTCTTTTTTTTTTTTTCTTGTAGATAGGATTTTTCTTGCATAACTTCTCAAGAATTTCAACATTATTAGCATGTAGTGGACTTCCTGCCATCTAGGGCAGGGGAGGGGACTGGGGGTAAAATTTGTAATGGAAAGCTTTGTAAAGATCAATGTTGGGGAACTACCCATACATATGTTATACAAATAAAAAGCTTTAACAAAAAAAAAATGTGTTTTGACAAGTATCATGCATAATTATAAATGGAGTAGTAATTACATTTTGTTTAGAATTAAGTAAATATATACATATTAGAAATATGTACTCAAAACTTTTTATTGTCACATATTGGATCAAGGAAAGTTAAAAACCTCCGGTAATCACCAATAATGTAAAAGCCTAAATTTAGCTCCACCTACTGCTGCTTAGTTTAAAATCATCCGGAAAGTTTTCTTAATGCTTTACATTGCAATGCTGTTAGAAGGAAAAGGATACTAAAAGTGAGAAGCCTTCAAAATGAACCATATCTACATTCTAGTTTTTCTAGCCTAGACATTTATTAGTTGAAAACATCTTTGCCCCATTTTTTTCTTTCAACATTATTAGAATTATACTATGCATCATAAATTGATCAATAACCAACAGAATATTTCAAACAATTCAGTTATTAATGTTGATATTTGTTGAAGATAGTGAAATTAGTTTAAAAACTTTGTGTTATGTTTACTTTGATTCTCATAGTAAATCAGCTACTGAGTTGTTGAATTTTTTCTTTGGAATAGATTTCTCATTGACCTCTTCTTTTTTATTCTTTGTTGATATCTGTTCTAAACTCTCATAATTTTATACCAAGATTATTAAAAGTTTCCTAATCATTTTCCTAAAATTTCTTTTCTATTCAATGTACTCTTTACCCTGATGCTAGAATATTCTTCTCAAACATCCATTTCATCATTAGATATGCTCACAACCCCAATTAGCTAGATCAATAAGATGTTAACCCTTTTTTGTCTATCATTCTTCATAAGATTTTTAGTCTACTTTTCCAGTCTTCAGCGTTGTCCTAACTATTCTATGTTATCCATTCTCAATTCCAGACTATGTTCCCAGTACTTCCCAATTTGGAATTCCCTTCTCTTCTTTTACTTACCAAATTCTTCACATTTTTCATATCCCAGATAACAGAATCATAGGACCTCAGAATTAGAAGGAACTCTTAACAGGTGGCATTTGAACTGAATCTTGAAGAAGCCCAGTAAAGGAAAGAAGAAATGAAAGGCAGGGGGGATGGAAATCCTGGATACTAGGGATAAACAAAAACTAAGTGAAATAACCCCTTTCCTCAAGGAGTGTGCATTCTATGGAGGATAATTGCCTCCAAAAATATTCCAACATTTATTACCTAACTTTTTTCCTGAAGCTTTCTAAAAAGAAAACAACAACAACAACAACAACAACAACTATCTCCTGAAGTGTTTCACTTCTGGGCAGCTTTAATTGCTCTGAAACTTTCTAAATTTCCATTTATGTAATTTACAACTATTTCTTCTAGTTTTTGCTTCTAGGGCCAAGCAGAAAAATCTACTACCCCTTGCACATGACAAATTTTAAAATATTTGATAGCTATCATTGTATCTTTCCCATACGTCTTCTCTTGACTGAGGACCCATATCCTCAATTTCTTCAACTAATACAAATATGGCATTTTCCTAAGATCCTTAAATGCTATGGTCAGAGTACTCTAGATTTTCCCCATCATATCAAAGTCCTACTTAAAATTTCATCCCCCAAAATGTGTATGTATGTGTGTGTGTGTATTTATCTTGAATACAATATGGCACAGTAAAACTCTTAAATTCTTAATTCTGAACAATTGTACAATATGCCTCCTTTATTCCATATTTAGGTCATATTAGGTTTTTTAAATTGTTTTATTTTTCCTACCATATCGTGGTGAATTTGCTGTTTACTAAATGACCTAGCCAATTTTTCTGATCAACTGATATCTAATCATATTTCATCCATATTGTATCTTGTGCCTTTGATTTTTATTTAAATTTATTTAAATTTTAATCTTAAGATTTAAACTTCATATTTAATTATATTAATATACATCATATTTGATTCAATCTTTCATTTTTGTCTATAACGATGTTTAGCCTAACATTGTAATGGGACATGTAAGCCATCCTCCTCCAGTTATGCAAATCTTCATATTTGATCTGCAAATAAATTATACCATCTCTGCTATTTTCCAAGTAGATTGATAAAAAAAATGTTACACACAATCAAACCATGGATAGTTCCCTGGGGTACTCCCCAAAGATATATATCAACATGAGATCATTATGATTTTTCTTTGAGTTTTGGTATTTATTCAGTTCTAAAGACTATCTTAGGGGCAGCTAGGTGGCTCAGTGGATAGAGCACGAGCCCTGAAATCAGGAAGACCTGAGTTCAAATCTGGTCTCAGACAATTAACATTCCCTAGCTGTGTGACTCTGGGCAAATCACTTAACTTCAATTGCCTCAGCAAGAAGAAAAAAAGAAAAAAAAAAAAAAGACTATCTTATTTTCTAAGAATAATTCAGTCAGAATATATTAGGTATTTACTGTGCTAGTGTGTGCCTCATGTCTTTTCCTCATGTTTACAAAAGATATCTTAAGTTCTTTGCATTCTATGTTCTTCATAAAGCTTTTATTAAACTCCAATTTAGTTAGAGCTACTATAGCATGACATGTCTAGTATTCATCATTAGATCAGAAGATCTAACAATTTCATAGACAAATAAATGAGGAGAGAAATTAAATGATGTACCTGAGGTCATGCAGGTCATTAATAGCAAGACTTGGATTTGAACTTATTTCTTCTGACTCCCAAAATGAAGCTTTTCTACTATATTATGCCACTTTTCATCATCTAGTATATGCTATCTTGAATTACTATTGAACTCTTTCAGTGATTTTTCTCTCTTGTGTTGCCTATTTGATTACAAGTGCCTGGAGGGTAGGAATGATAACTTCCATTTTTTAAATCTTGTTAGTCTGATGTTTTACCTATAGTAGTTGATATGTCAATAATCCAAATTATAATGGGTGTGCCAGAAATGGCATTTGCAATTTTTATGTAAATTCTTGAGTTCACAATACATGCTTATTGAATGAATATAAAATTGATATTTGTTAGCCTTCATGCCCATTTAGAAAATGTTATTCTTTGTCTTCATGTGCAAATAATTGGGATGGTAATAAGAAATCGGTGGTGATTTATTGTTAGGATTCCCAAGGGCTTGCACTGCTGACCTGGCTCTTAGGCCAATGCAAATGCTATTACATTATGCTGAAAAAATAATGATGCAAAAATTACAGAGCTAGGGGAATGCTTTTTCCTAGAGGAGAATTATTGAATGTTTAGTTCTCAGAAATGAATGATTTAAGAAGGGAAGATTTCCTTTACTCTTTCATCTAATCTGCCCAAAATAAAACATTGAAAACCTGAATTAAATTCCTTTTGGAAATCTGAACTGATTTTAACTGGAGTCTTTATAATGGTTTAATATAAATCTTCATGACTTTGCAGGTTTTTTATACCTGCATCTTAGTTTAGCTACTAATGAGGAAGAGGTTTAATAAAATTTACCAAAAGGGCCTACATCACTGAAGGATAATACTGTGTGTTATGATTGTATAGACATTTAAGTGAATAACTATAGCATTTTCACTTAGGCTAGTTAGGATAAAAATCATAAAAGCAATCTGTACTGAGGTTTGGAGGAATAATTCAATTACTGGTCAGCAGAGTCATGAAGAAATATCAACCCCACCCCTAACCTCTCAGAAGATCTATCTGACTCAAGCTGAAGAGGAAAAAATAGATTCACTGTCAAGTATAAACATGATGATCTAGATGCCAATCCAGAATCACACACACTTATTTAAAGTATTAAGAGGAAACCAGATTCCTTTGGGAGCTTAGATGTGGTTAAATAGAGATGGGAATGAAGGAACCTCTAATAATATATAAACAATCCCATAATGAAGTATATTAAATCATATGCTTTGTCACTGGCTCTATTATCAAGCCAATTTAAAATTATAATATATTTGCATGCGGTATTTGCAGAAATTGGCAAATTCCTCCATATGACAAATTGAAAATACAAAAAAAATGTCCTTGGATTTCCCTATTAAATAGTAACAGAAAACAATCCTGTATGTGAAAGCATACATATATATGTATATATATGCATGCATATATATACATATATAAATATTCAATCTATTATCAAAAGCAATATATATATTTCTCTTGATAATATATTAAATACATTATATAAAAGTTAGAAGATACTTTTATTCATGATATTTTGAATATTTAAGCATTAATAAGGAGGACCTCCAAAAATGCTAATGATTTAACCCTGAATGTCCCTCTTTCTCCACTCACAATTATATGATTGCATTTTGCTTGCTAGATGACATATTAGGATTGAAGGGTACTGGACAAAGTGAAAAGCAGCATGTGTTACCAAGTGTGACTTAGATTTGGCTAGCATGACAGCCAAAATGCACCCAGTATCTCTCCTCAGCAGTGAGCAGGAGACAATCTGGTAACCTTTTAATGACTGGCAACTTCAGCACACAGTTAGTTGTGTGTGTGTTAGCAGAGCTGTTTTTATATCTTTCCCTCCATGTTCTTAAAGGTCCCCAATTCTTTTCTAAAACAACTAGGAATAATCCTGGTCACCATTCCCTTCTTTATAAGATATATGATTCTTTACTCCTACAAAACCATCCATCAAAAGTTAACCAGTTTTCCCCAATTTACCCAGGTCATCACTAATATATCATTTGTCCCAAGAAATATAATGAATATATCAGGAAAGGTTTTTTTTTTCTTGAATTATCCCTGTTTCTTCATAGCTTTAGGCTCTCTGGTCATATGTATCTCCACTAAACTACAATGTAATTTACGTAATTTTATGCTGTGTAATTCCTGTTATGTTCTTTCATCAATTATCTATAGAAAATCTATACTCTATGTTAGATGCCTCCTTTCAAATTAACTTTTAGAAACCCTATCTATTCCCTTATTTGTTCTATTACTGTTCTACCTCCTAACGGTGTCACAAAGTCTTCAATGGTCTTTTAGAATTACATCTGGTAGTCCAAATCATAATTGATAATGTTATAAGTGACTTCTATCATTTTTTTCTATTGTTCTTTGAGCTACTTGACATTTTTATTTTTCTGACATCATAGCATTCCATGATTTATCATAATACAATGAATACTGAGATTAATAAGATTAGAATTTGTATCAACCAGAAGTTTGGTATCTTTGATTCTTATCATTTGTCTGACACTGGGCAAGTCATTTAACCTATTCCTCAGTTTCCTCAACTTTAAAATGAGGAATGATATTAATAACACTCATTTTCCATTGTTTTTATGAAGATAAAACCAAATAATATTTATAAAGCATTTTGTAAACTTTAAAATGTTATGTAAATTATAATTTTATTATTATTAAATAATATTCTGAAAGATGTCATCATTTTCAAATGTGATACAATTTGCTCTCTTCCTATTAATTCTGGATCTTTAGTTTAAATCCCTACAAATATTAGTGATCAACTGAATAAATTGCCTGTCTAACTATATATCCTAGTCTGAACAACATGTATTTTTTCTTGAACTTTTATTTTAACTGTAAATCTAACACCACAGAAAGAGAATAAAAAGTAGTACATATAGTTGTGATCCAAAAATGGAAAATGGGGTAATAGATTCCTGCCAAAGAAAAAGCTTTTGTCCCATCACCATTCTGGCTAATGATTTATGTGAAAGTTTCACTGTTAAACTCTTGAGGTGAAATGAAAACTTAAGGAATTTTGGGGGGAAATTCATGCAATGATATTTTATTAAAACATTTCAGGTCAGCAACTGAACTGAGAGGAAGGAAACAGTAGGTCAGGTAGGTTATTAATTGTTTCACCTTAAATAGGTCAGAATATATATATATATATATATATCTGGGCTTTAGGATCCCCTTCTATAAAAGTAGGATGTTAGATTTAATTATATCACAAATCTTTTTCAATTCTGAAATTCAAGGATTCTATGAAACCTATTTGTTTTTTCTGTGGTAGAAATTACTTTTAATACTGTGGTTCTTAAATTTTTTTGAAAGGGTTCAAAATATTATTCTTTATTACAAAAGGATCAAGAAATATCCCATATGCATGCAATTTCAAGTATAAGTTCCATATGATAAGACTCCCACATGGGATACATGTGTTAATTCTGTAGAATTCACAATATATATCCCTAAAACTTGAGGGCTGTGTGGCACCCACTACTGAATGCACCTGTCCATTGATTTTATTCTCTGAATAATTTCTCAAATCTATACTTTTATGTTTCTTATGTAGAAACAGTCTTAAAGTCTGAAAAAAAATGTTAAATAGTATTTTGTTTATTGACATTGTCCTATAAGGAATTTACAATCAGCAATTCTTTAGGGAAGATTAGCCCCTGGTTGATTGAATTTGCCAAGTGACAACATATTCCTATACTTTTCCAAACAAGCATTTTAGAAGTACACAATATGTACTTATATGTCATAAATACACTTGGCAATGAATGGAATTGTATAATTCTTCCCTAGCAGAAGAGACATAAGCTACCAAACTTTTCCTCTATCCCTGGGACTAATCAGAGAGATACATTTGGGGGTGACTTGGTTATTTATTCATTATTTATATTTGTTTAAATGAACTCAGTGCATAAAGGCCCATGGGCATGTACACAAAAATTAATAAACACACATAAACTGAGCTTCTCATAAAAGCCAGATCTCCCTGGTTTTTGAGATTCTCAACTGAATAGATAAAATGAGGAAATAGCTACAAAACACTGGGGTGCCTAGAGGGCTTGAAATCCATGCAAAAATATTATTAAAAAACAGAACCAAAATCTGTCTTTGGCTTAGAATTCAAATTATTCTATTATTGGAATACTTCCTCCTCTTCCCCCCAATCTATATCCTACTCCAAAAAAATGGAACATGGGGGGCTAAAAGAAGACAGCTGTCTAACAAGATAAGTTTTTTTGACATAGTTGAGAAAAGTATTATAATGCTTTATGAATTACCCTTTATTTCTCTGTATCCCTATTTTGCAGGCAAGTATTTCTGGCACTTTGAATTGGGCTGAGTTGAAGGACAGGAAAAATTAGAGGAAGAAGCAAATAGGATCTTACTGAGCCTAAAACACAAGCTCCCAGATGGTGACAATTTTTAAAAAATACAGGGTATAAAGGTTAATTTCAGAGTGACAAAAAGCAGATCTCAAGAGATATATAAAGCCATGATATGGGGTCTAAAATTTTAGCAACAGAATATTCTTCTCTCATAAGATCACTAACAACAACATAACAACAACTAACAACAATAGTTATTGTCCATCACACTATTGTGATGTATGATGTGATGAAAACAAACTGTATTGTACTTCATTTTTGAAGAGGACAAAAATGGCATTACTATGTTAAAATTGAGTTACAGTTTGTCCAACTATGGTTGATCAGATCATATGAGCTTGGAATGTTTTGCCACAGGTCAGACAAAAATAGCCCATATAAACATTTGGGGGAGTTTCTCTAATTTAGCATATTTTGTGTTTCCTATTGTCCATCTTTCTAAATTATAAAAGGCAAAAGAGGAGAATCAGGAAAAAAAACAGGCCCCTGATCATGAGAAAAAGGTAACTAATAATCGATGACTATGAATAGTCAGAGGGTTAGGATACTGGGTTTGCATCTTTTTTTTTTTTTTTAGAAAGAGTTCAGATGCTTCTAGAATCCTAGTAACAGTGTCCTATGTTATAGGATATAACTAAGAGAAGAACCTGAACTCACAACAAAATCTTAGAAAATACTTTACCAATCTGACCTGTATTTAAATCATCAGTTTAATGACATACATACTACATATTTAAGAAAATGAGTTCATGTTTTCAAAGCTGCTACCTATTTCAGAATCTGTAAAGAAAGACTCTGCATAACTGAACACAAATTCAAACCACTTCTTCCCCAATCTTTCTTTTAAGGAAAAATAACATCCTAAGTAATTACAGACTGACCAGCTTAGCTTTAACACTAAGGAAGGTACTAGAACAAATTATCAAACAATCATATTGCAATCACCCAGAAGGGCACAAAGTACTGAGGAGCTAACAACAAGGTTTTGTGAAGAGCAAATCATGCCAGACCAATTTAATTTCCTTCCATGATAGAGTGACAGGCCACGTAGATAAGGGGAGAAGCAATAGATGTAATCTACCTGGATTTCAGTGAGGTTTTTTTATTCCATCCCATATAACATTCTCATCAACAAGCTAAGAAGATATGGTCAAGCCTAGATCACCGATAGGTAGCAGTATGGGGTGGTGAAGGGTTACCCCCAAAAGAATGGCTATAAATAGTTCAGCATAATTCTGGGAAAATGAACAAAAATAGTTGTTTGGTAAGGGCTGTCTCTTTTTCATAGTATTGAAAGAACTGGAATCAGGAGATCTGAATGATACTCATGTCTCTGCCAGTAATTAACTCTAATCTAGGCAAAATTATTTCCCTTTTATATCTCAGTATCCTCATCTATTAAAAAAAACAGCATTAAAGAGGATGCCGCTGATCTTCATTTCAATCTAAGATTTTCAAAATCTATACTACCACTGATTGATTCAATTCAATTTAGTTTCCCTAAGAAAATAGAGCTGGGTTCTTAAAATACTTGAAAATATTTCCTGTCCTCAAGAAACTTACATTCAAACCTAGGTGATGAAATTTTTTTTATCAATTTATCTTGTACAATTCATGTGTTTTCCATTTTAATTCATTAGATGCCCCCAAAATAGGTGTTAACTCTGAATCTACACATATAAATCTATACATAATTATCATTTGTAATATATTCAATTTAATTTGATAGGCATTCCTTGAATGGACAGTGAGAGAGGACAAATGACTTATTTTTCTAATGAAAGTACTTATCACTATCCAAAAGAACTTATAATGTCTATAGCACCTTTGCCTGAAAAACAAATAATTTTCAGAAGAGAAAAAAAAGATAATTGTTGATCAGTAATAGAGCACCATTTTAAGTTGATGTGAAAAATAGAATTCCTCTTAAAGCCCTCAGAAGACAGTCTATCACTTGGGGATCTAAAATTAATAATCTTATATTTCATGTTACTATACTGGTAAAACCACAGGTATATCAATATATCAAATTCATAGTGGTTACAAAAGAGTTCATTTAAATAATTGACTAATATTTATAGTTTGTTTCCTTCAAATACAAAAGCACAAATCCACTTAAACCTGAACCTCACTGTCATTTCCTTAAAAATGAATTGTTGGTTCAAAGCCTTTGAGATTATCTCCTTTAGAAAACAATTTATGCTGAAAGCCAAGCAATTTGGTCAACTCAAGCTATCTTTAATCACTGGTGATCTGATTGATTTTTCCCAATCTTAGGTTATAAAGGGTTTTTTTGCATAAGCTTCTGCCAAAGCATTTGAATTGGAGAGTATTTTAAGGTGATGATATGCTTATTGTTCATTACTTCTAAAGTTGGCACCAGATTAATTTAGCATTTGCTAAAACTCATGTTTATGCAAATGTTTACAAATTAGGGGAGTTGTTAGCAACATTTAATTTGTTTGACTATATATGTTTAATTCACAGCTTTTAATGGAAAGAGGCTTAAAGGAGATTAAGAGCCATAGCCTTATTTATAGATATTAAGCATAATGTAGAAGATAATTATTATTCTTAATATCATAAACTCACTAAGTACCAAATTAGGTGATAGAAAGAATTTAATACAATACATTGATTGCTTCACAGACAGTAACATAGGGTTGTTTTTTTTTAGTAAAACATTTACTTCATCAAGAATATTTATTTTTATTTGCTAAATTTATAAGATGAGATTAAAGATACTGGTGCTATAATGAGAATAGAATGGCCATTCCCAACTTTTGTCATAAAAATGTCAAATTCCACAGAAATGCTGGACTCTGTTCCAATCCTATTACTATAAATACACTTCTAAGTCCCAGTCCATACTCAGCTTGTATCCAGCATTATTTATTTAACATTTGAGACCAGAAATATAATTTGGCAACCTCTTAAACCATAGAGTGAAGGTTTTGACTTGTGTGGGTCTCATGGATCTATGTATAGTCATACTTTTCCCACCTGTAGTTTTGTGATAATGAGTTCTACTTTCCTATAATTTTTATTACTGGAATGTATATGTTGTACTAAGTTTAAGGAAAAGAGAGTTAATAGAATATTACTAGTGGATATTGAATTTAAGTATTTATCAGATTAATGATTTGTGTTTTACAATCATTATGTTATGTAAATATTTTGTCGGTATTATTTAATTATATTTGCAATTATTTATACTTAAATCTAAACACACAAAATAATAGAGAAAAGTTGTATAAATTATAATACCATCATGTAATAGAATACTACAATGTGCTTGTGAATATTTTTTCTTCTTTAAACAGTTTCCTTCTCTGCAAAAAAGGAACTGAGGTATATTATCTCATCTCTTTTCTTGGGCCCAAATTTAGTCTCTATAATCACACAGCATTCAATTTTGATTGTTTTATTGGTGTTCTTTCCATTCGTATTTTACTATGTATATTAATTTACTTGCCTGGTTTATTTTGCTTTCGCCCACATGTCTTCTTATCCGTTCCTGAATTTTTTCTTATCAGACAATCCATTAAATTCATATTCATCTACATCTTTTTCAGCCATTCCCCAATCACTAGTATTTATCTATTTTATCTCTAATGATTTGTTACTGCAAAAAAATAGTTTAATTCATATTTCACTTTCCTTTCTTTTTTTAAAATTTTATTTTTTATTTGCAAAGCATATATATGGGTAATTCTTCAACATTAACCCTTACAAAGCTTTCTGTTACAAATTTTTCCCCCTACTCCCCACCCCTCCACTAGATGGCAGGATATCCACTACATGTTAATTATGTTAAAATAGCACTTTCCTTTCTAGCATTGATGTCAATAAGGTTGCACTTAAAATTAAAACCTAGGTCAAGGTATGAACACTTAATATTTTATTAAAAGTAATTCCAGATTGCTTAACCAAGATGGTTAGACCAGGTCACAACTTGGGCAACAGTGTTTTTATTTACACAACCATTTTAACATTGACTATTTCCACCTGTTGTTACCTTTGTCAATTTTCTAGGTGTGAAATGAACAGAATTTTTCCCCCCAATTTTGGATTTCTCCTATTATTGACAATTTAGGACAAGACTTTATACATTTCTTAATAGTTTGCTTTTTTCTTTCAAAAATTGTTTGCTTATTTACTTTGCTTCTTATCCATTGGTGAATAATTCTAGATCAAATACATGTGTTAGTTCTTTCTGTATATTGGATATCAAGTCCTTAGCATTAGATGGAAGGATTTTCCTAAGTTAACTGCTTCCCCTCTTATTCAACTTGCTTTGATTTTGACCATGCAGAAACATTATAATTTCATGTAATCAAAAGTAATTTATCACTTGTGATCCAGAGGTCCCATATTTGATTTAGAACTCTTTCCCTAACCATAGCTGTGAAAGATCGCTGAACTAGTTCATTTCTACTTTTTTGTAATTATATGATCATTGATATTCAGATTACATATCTATTTTGACTTTATTTGGTATATAATATATGATTACAAAGTCTAATTTCTCATAGGTAACTAACTGATACAATGATTAAAGCACTGGCCAGAAGCCAAGAAAACCTCAGTTAAAATGAAGCCTCAGGGGCAGCTAGGTGGTGCAGTGGATAGAGCACCAGCCCTGAAGTCAGTTAGACCTGAGTTCAAATCTGGTCTCAGACACTTAACATTCCCTAGCTGTGTGACCCTGGGCAAGTCACTTAACCCCAATTGCCTCAGGAAAAAGCAAAAAAAAAAAAAAATGAAGCCTCAGACACTGATTAGCTGTGTGCCCATGGGCAAGTCATTTATCCTATTTGCCTTAGTTTCTTTAATTATAAAATAGGGATAAAATTAGCACTTAATCTGAAGAGTTGTTGTGAGGCTCAAATAAGCTGATATTTGTAAAGCAGTTAGCACAATTAGCAGTTACAGTGTAGGTATTTGCAAAAGATTTTTTTTCTTTTCCTTCCATTCCTTATCCTTTCCGCCTTCCACCAACCCCTTTTCAATTTTTTCTCAGCATTTTTTGTTAAATAGGAAGTTCTCTAAATGTTTTTGGTCAGGTTTACTGGACACTGGGTTGTTGAGCTCTTTTGTTTCAGATACATTTTTTATCTCCTCTGATCCTATAATCTATAGTATTTTGAAGGTTTTTTTTATTCTTTGACTATTTATTTTTAATACACATTACTTTATTAATGACGTAGTTAGAGAAAAATCAGAGCAAAAGGGGAAAAGCATGGGAGAGATAACAAAAACAGAAAAAAAAGTCAACATAGCATGTGTTAATTTGCATTTTCTTCTTAGATCTTTTCCGGGATGCAGATGGCATTTTCTGTCCAAAGTCTATTGAGATTGTTGCAGATTACTGAACTTCTGTGAAGAAGCAAGCCTTTCATAGTTGATCATCACACATTCTTGTTGTTACTGTGTACAATGTATTCCTGGTTTTACTTGTTTCACTCAGTATCACTTCATATAAATCTTTACAAGTCTTTCTATAATCAACTTGTTCATCATTTTTTTTAAATTTTATTTATTTGCATAACATATGTGTGGGTAATTCTTCAACAATAACCCTTACATAGCTTTCCGTTACAAATTTTTCCCCCCAACTTCCCCACCCCTTCCCTAGATGGAAGGATATCCACTACATGTTAATTATGTTAAAATATTGGCAAATCGAATATATGTATACATATTTCCAAACTTATTATTGTTGTGCAAGAAAAATCTTATCTACACAAATGATATATCAGATAAAGGAAACACAATATAAGCAAACATCAATCAAGGAGTATGAGAATGTTATGTTGTGGTCCACATTTCGCATCCCTCTCTCTGGGTGTATATGGCTTTCTTCAGTAACAACTGGAGGTGGTATATGAATATTATGGAATATTATTGTTCTGTAAGAAATGACCAGCAAGATGATTTCAGAGAGGCCTGGAGAGACTTACATGAACTGATGCTGAGTGAAATGAGCAGAACCAGGAGATCATTATACACGGCAACAACAGTACTATATGACAATTAATTCTGATGGACATGGCTCTCTTCAACAATGATATGTTTCAAACCACCTCCAATTGTTCATCATTTTTATGGAGCAATAATATTCCATTACCTTCATGTGTCACAGCCTCTTCAGCCATTTCCCAGTTGATGGACATTCACTCCTTTTCAAATTCTTTGCTACGTCAGAAAGAGCTGCTACAAACCTTTTTGCATATGTGAGTCCCTTTCCTTCCTTTATAATTTCCTTGGGATATAGACTCAGTAATGGCACTGCTGGGTCAAAGATGCACAGTTTTGTAGCCCTTTGGACATAGTTCCAGATTGCTCTCCAGAATGGTTGGATCATTTCACAACTCCACCAACAGTGTATTAGTGTTGTCACAGTTTTCCTACATCCCCTCCAACATTTATCATTATCTTTTCCTATATATAATTTTTAGCCAGTCTGAGAGATGTGAAGTGGTACTTCAGAGTTGTTTTAATTTGCATTTCTCTAATCCGTAGTATTTTGAAAATGTTTCATGTACTACAAATGGCTTTAATTTTGTCATCTGAAAATTGTCTGTTCATATCCTTTGACCATTTATCAATTGCTGAATGACTGGTGTTTTTATAAATTTGACAAAGTTCTTTAAATATTTTAGAAATGAGACCTTTATCAGAAATACTGCTGTAAAGATTTTTCCCCACCTTTAGAGTTCCTTTTAAATTTGTTTCTGTTGGTTTTGTTTATGCCATTTTAAATTTTAATGTAAAATTTTAAATTTAATGTAATCAAAGTTGTCCATTTTGTCTTTCATAATGTTCTCTAGTTCTTCTTTGGTCATAAATTCCCCTCTTCTCCAAAGATCTGATAGGTAAATCATCCCTTGTTCTCCAATTTTTTTTATGCTATCATCCTTTACGTCCAAATCATGTACCCATTTGGATCATATTTTGGCATAGAGTATAAGATGTAGCTCTATGCCAATTTTCTGACATACTATTTTCCAGTTTTCCCAGCAATTTTTGTCAAATAGTGAATTCTTATTCCAGAAGCTGGAGTTTGGAGGTTTATCAAATACTAGATTGCTATAGATCTTGATTATTGTGTTGCATGTATCTAATCTATCCCACTGATCCAACACTCTACTTCTTAGCCCATACCGATTGGTTTTGATGACTGCTGCTTTATAATATAGTTTTAGGTTTGGTAATGCTAAGTCACCAACTTCTGTATTTTCTTTCATTAATTCCATTGATATTCTTGAGCTTGTGTTCTTCCAGATGAATTTTAAAATTATTTTTCTAGTTCTATAAAATAATGTTTTGGCAGTTTAATTGGTATTACATTCAACAAGTAGACTAATTTATTTTGAAGTTTTTTTAACCAACATGAAATAGTTATGATGAAAGTGCAAGTCTATTTCCATTCAGTTTTTTTCTCCATTATTTCTCAGAATAGTCAAGATGATTAGTTCTTACAAAAGGATTCTGCTGCTATTTTCTCAGTCTTCCTAAGCATCATCTTGTTAATTTGATTGTTAAAATGCTAAATTTCTACATTATTATAGTATTTAGTAATTAATAGTGTTGTCATTTTTATTACATTGGAGTAGCCCAACCATGAGTATGGAATATAAAGGCATTCTTTATTTTATGAGGAATATGTAGGTACTTCTATGCATGTCTTAGGTGTCCCTTGGTAGATTGACTCTCAGACAACTTGGGATATTTTTGGTAGGGATTTTGAATTGAATCTTATATTACATTATTTACTCATATGTCATTTTTTAAAAAAGGAAGATACTAAATTTAAGCTTGATGAAATAGGAAAAAACAAGCTATGATATACAACTTTTAGGTACAACCTATTTAAGGACCTGGGACAGGTCGCATCCTCACTGAGCCTGTTTCTTTAATCTTCTTTAGGCATCTTGTCTCTGAGGCCCTGATCTTATGATCTGACACCACTATTTTATGAGTATCCTCAGCCATCACTTCATGCTCATTTTGACTCACTGTCCATATTTATTCATCTCCTACATACTTTCCTTTTTTAATAATAGCTTTTTATTTTCAAAATATATGCAAAGATAATTTTCAACATTCAAGCCTGCAAAACTTTGTGACCCAAATTTTCTCCTTCCCTTTCCCTCACCTGCTTCCCTAGACAGTAATATGTTTAATATGTGCAGTTCTTCTTTAGATATTACCACATTTATCATATTGTAAAAGAAAAATCAGATCAAAAGAAGGAAAAAATGAGAAATAAAAAATAAGCAAAAAAAATAATAGATAAGGTGAAAATATTATGTTGTGATCCACATTCAGTTTCTATAGTCTTCTCTCTGTACACAGATGGCTCTCTCCATTACAAGTCTATTGGACTTGGACTGAATGAACTCATTGTTGAAAAGAGCCACATAAATCTGATTTTATCATCACATAATTTTATTTTTGTGTACAATGTTCTCTTTGTTCTACTCGCTCACTTAGTGTCAGTTCATTCCTAACCACTTTCTTGTTCCTTATCTGGGTATCCTTCCTCTCTCTCCCAGCTTTTAGTTTCCCTTTTATGCATTATTTTCCTCCAATAGAATAAAAAGGTGGAGACTACATTGTTTCCATCTTTTCACATCCCCATTGCTTAGCACAGTGCCTAACACATGATAAGGACTTAGTATATGCTCTATCAATCTATTGATTTATCTATCATCATATAGGGAGAATAAAACTTTCTCTCAATATACAATTTTAGCTGTGAAAGAATATATTGGCTCTCATGGAAAGAACATTAGAGGATTTGGGTTGTTGTACTGGCTCAGCTAATTATTGTTGATATGACTTTGGGAAGATCACTTCTTCTTTTGGGAGAATTTCCTCACCTTTAAAATGAAAGTATCAGACTAAATAGGCTCTTTGAGGGCCTAGGATTCTATGATTTTTTTTAATGTTCATATGTTTTGCTTCAGTACAGAGATTTGTTTATCTAGGAGTTCTCTATAGTAATGAAACCATAAGTTAAGTTTTTGGATCCATCCCTATCTTTCATATATGATACAAAGAGCCACTTCAATATTAATATAGGCCTACTCATTATGAACTTATTTTTCCCATAGTGATGATGAATTAGCACTGATTCATTCATCTGCACAAGTTTGTATGTTGCCCTTTGAGAGTTAACAGCTGGCATTTGTGAGATAGCTGGCCAGGATAAAAAATACAGTGTATGGCAAGAAATAAAAAAGAAAAGATGTGTCACATATGGAGACTGAATCCTTCACTTAAATAACATAGTACTCTAATCAACTAACTCCTTTACTTCAGTCATCATGAACAGTGAAGAAATAGCCATTAAGGGCAATGACCATATGCCCTTATTACAATAATAATCACAGTAAGAAATGATAAAATTGTAACCTAGGGTGCTAATATCAGCAAAGGAGAAGAGAAGATGCATACAAGTTCTTTTGTATAATAAGCACTTGAATCGAGTTAAATGTTTAAGTATGTATGTATCATGTGGGACTGCTTTCAACATAAATAAGGGGTGACTAATATAAGTTAGCATTTTGTTATTATAGGATTTGAACTTTACACACTGAAGATTTGTCCCAGTACCTACTAATCTAAAAATAGAGGTTTGAGTAAGATAGTCCTCAAATTCTCTTCCATATCTAATACTTTATGGTTCTATAAAAAGTAGTACAAGGACTTTTTTCTTATGGGGCTTGTCATATATTTGGGGAACAGCATCTACCTTGTGCTAAGATTGAAATGTTTACCAAGATATATTTTCATCAGTGCCAAATAGTGCTGAGGGAAAGAGCAAATATCTCCACAACCTCCCAGAAGCTTTATAAACATCACATTGTTCTAAGCCATGGAACCCATTGTGGACATAGCTTAAATGTACAGAAAAAATATAGATAATGCAGGACAGCATTGTAGAAGGTGAGGAAGTATTCTGGTTTTTCTTTTCTAACTTAGGACACAGAAGAGTATTTTTTTAGGGAAAAAATAATTTATTTTATGAGAGTCTCTGGATTATTTTTATTCCTAGTATAAGTAAAATGCTTTTCCTTTAATCATTCAAAGCACTAGCATTTTAAACCTCAAAGACTTGTTTTATGCTAATTAAAAATGGCCAGGAAGTCATGAATTCCCTATGATCTTTCTGGTGAGGAATCAATAGCTACATCTATTTCTGTAAAACTCCAGGGCTTTACTTGTGGATATTAGAGACCAGAAAGGTAAGTCCTTGGTGTTATAATTCTTACAATAATGAAGAACCTTGGGTCAAACAGCAGTTTTATGTAGCATACAGAATTCAAGAACAACTGGTAACAAATGCATGAAAAATGCAGAGTCAGAAATTTTTTTTGTAATGCCCTTGAATGCCAGGTTAATTGTTTTTCAACACTTTTTACTTACATGTGAAACTCCCATGACATTTGTATTAAAAAATTTCCAATATTAGTAAGGTTCTAAACCCTGGTTGGTATTAATGATAAGATTTATGGTTCTATAACATAATGGAAAGAGAAAAAAAAGAAAAAGTAATTGCTACTTCCAAGCAGTCTTTATTATAGTAGAAGCCCTAGAGGAATCTTTGTTTTACTGGGTCTCAAATTGGTAGAATGTGTGTTAAGTGATATAGACTAGTACATGTACCTTTTACCAATAATAAATGACATTGATAGCATGAAACTCTACCAAGCTTGCTTATTTCATAACTCCAGTGGATACTATTCATGTGTATCAAAAATTGAACCCTAATCATAGTTTTAAAGAAAAATCTCAAAAGCATGCCTAATCATGTTAGATTTTGTGTCCAAGAAAATTAAGATATAATAGTTTATCAGCAGAACTGAAACTGATGCCACTAAGGAATGAGTTTTATTGCTATCAATTCCTAAAGTGTTTACAATATTGTTCTTGATATTGGGTGGAGGGAGAAGGGTAACTAGGTGAGAGGTAGCCCAATTGAGTGAGTAAGTGAGTTCCAGGAGAGGCAATAATTTTGAATTTACTTAAATAGTAAGCCTTTGTTGTAATTATTGCCCCTTGTTTTAGATAACATCAGTATTCTTCACCCTGAAGATCAAATGTTCAAATAGTAAAGCAAAATTATTTTATAATACCATTCAAGTTCATTTATTTACTACTCTTTGATTTAACTAGTAGCAATATTAGATCCAAATTGTTAAAAAGAGATTAAGACCTATAATTTGTTCCTAAACTATATCAAAGGTACTCATTTTTTGTCTCAAAGCTTTGTAATTTTCCTGACTGTAGTACATGTTTAGTCAGTTGATATTGTCCATTTTCAATCAGTCATTTAGTAAACATTTTAAAGTACCTAATATGTACCATGCAATGTGATAGGCACTGAAAATAATTAAATAAAAGGCAAACACTGACTTCCTTTAAGAGGCTTAAAATAGTGCTAAGCAAGAGCAGAAGCTTAGAGGCAACATAGTAAGAGATATAATGTTGGATTTGAAAACTTCAAATTCTTTCTCAAATACTAATACCTGTGTGATTCTGGGTAAGTCATTTAATTTCTCTGGACCTAATTTCTCTCATCTGCAAACTGAAAGGGTGGAACACATGTACCTCTCAGGTCAATTTCCAACTATTTTAAGCAAGGGAAATAGCTTATACAAAAGCATAAAGTCAAGTGATAGAGCAGTGTGTGTGTGTGTGAGAGAGAGAGAGAGAGGGAATAAACTAGTTTGGAAAATACAGTGTGTAAATTGGAGTAATGTATAATAAAAGTGGATATATAAATGAGATACAGATTGTGAAAGGATTTAAGTGGTAAGTAGTATTTATAGAGAATGGCAGATTGCTTGTGCCAAGGAAATGAGAAATAAGTTATTATTTGAATTCTCACTATTGTTATTTTCCTCACCAGAAACTACTGTTCTTTTAGATACATTCACAATAGTAAGACACATTCTGAAAACCTAAAGGACAAGCAACTCAAAATGGTGCTTCCCAGTGCCCTCTTGTTGTGAATTCTTTTCTTGTGAGCCAGCAGGGAGTAACACTGACAGGAGTTGTGCTCTTTGATAACCTGAGAAAGCAGAATTCCTGTACATTCTGGTCCCTGTTGACTCAGGAGAAAAAAGATGGTGGAACATGGTGTCAGTCAGAAGTGGAACCTTCATTCTTAGGCTGAGCATCTAAGGCAATTAGTTCATAAAGAGGAATCTACCTCAAAATATGCTTTTCATTGAGACTTGCTTTTTACACTAGCAAGAAACCTAGATATATGTTTCCCCTATTATTATTCCCCTATTTATAAAGGGGAATAATAGGATTCTGAAATCAGAGTAAATTCTGTATATGTGTATATAAATACATAAATTTATATTGTATATTCATACAAATATATTTAAATGTTTATTACCTATATTTGTATCTGATATTCTATCAGTAACTAAGATAATATCTATAAAACTATTTTTCTAAAGTGTATGTCTAAGTTACTTCAGTACTTAATAAAATCTATTTGCCTTCTATTGGTGTAGTGGATGGAGTGCTGAGCCTTAAGTCAGGAAGACATCTTCCTTAGTTCAGATCTCGTCTCAGACAATTACTACTATGTGTCTCTGGGCAAGACACTGAACTCTGTTTGCCTCAGTTTCCTCATCTGTAAAATGATCTGGAGAAGCAAAGGGCAGCTATTCCAAAATCTTTACCAAGAAAACTCCAAATGGGGTCACAAACACAAATTCAAAAACAACTGAAAATGATTTAATAATAACAACAAAACAAGCACAACATCTCTTTCTAGGAAACTAATTTGTCCAGTATCTCACAGATAAGATCATAAGTGGAGGAGAGAGAATTTGAGATTAGGTCCTTAGTTCCTCATCTGTGAAATGAGCTGGAGAAGCAAATGACAAAGCTCTCTGGTATCCTTGCCAAGAAAATCCCAAATGAGGTCATGAAAAGTCATACATAACTGAACAACAACAACAATAACAATATAAACTATTGTAATGTCACTAGTAGCTCCTCAAAATCTATCCCTTATGTCTTTATTGTCTTACATATTATTCTTCTCCATATATTCTACACTGCAGTCTAAATAGACTATTCATTGTTACTCACATACATTTGCAGTGGCTCTCCCAAATGCCCAGAATTCTTTTCTCATCTCCTTCATTTGGAATTGCTAATATCCTTCAAAATTCAGTTCAAGTGCCCCCTTTTTTCTGTGTCTTCAATCTGTTAGTCCTGTTCTTTCTGATTGTCTTCTGTACTCCATTAGAATGTAAGAAGCTCTTTGAGGGAGGAGGCTGTTTCATTTTTGTCTTGTAACCCCAGCATCTGGCACATAGTAGGTATTTAATAAATGTTTGTAGATATAGTGGATTACTTGCCTTCTATAGAAGTGGATGAGGGGAGAGAGATTGAGGGAAAAAATTGGAACTCAAGGTCTTACAAGGATGAATGTTGAAACTATATATAAATATGTTTTGAAAATAAAAAGCTTTATAAAAAAATAAGAAAAAGTTAGTTGATTTCTGTTATAAAATATTGTGGGCTTTAAAGTGATTTATAAAGGTGAGACAGACTTTTTCAGAGGGAGAAAACACAAGCAGTAGCCATGCATTTTTCAGAGCTGTGTACACCCTTTGAAAGATCCAGTGGCTGTGTTCCTCAATTTAAAACCAAACATCACTTTTGTATCAAACCACACTAGCAGGCATAATAATAATGTATCTGGTGGATTTCTTCACTAGTTTCCTAATTAAAAAGCTTATGCTTTAATGTCATATCAAAGCTTCTTTTGAAGCTTTGACTTTTCTATTTGCATTAGAGATATGCAATCTGGGTGATTTGGGGAACAGCTATAAAAGATGTAATTTTAGCATATTATATATGTGTATGTATGTATGTATACTAAAACTCTTATGAATTCTTTTCTTGTGAGTCATCAGGGAATAACACTTACAGGACTCATGCTCTTTGATAACCTGATTTGACATGTGTGTATGTATGCATATACATGCATACATACATGTATACACACATACAAACCTGATTTGACAGGCATGTGTATCTTTTTAATCCTTTCTATTAATATATAGATGCCTTGAAATAGGGTAACATTTAAATCATCTCAGTGCTTTGCATAGGATTATTAACAATGGGATTATAACAAGAAGCTGCAGGAATGGAAGGCCTTAGATATTGGACAGATCATTAAAGACAAGTTTTGCTTATTTCACAGTTTGATTGGGACACTACCTTCCATATGAGTAATCTGGTTAAGTTTTTGCATATTATTTTTAAGGTGGTCTTACCATGGAATGTTATTGCATTTTCAAGACATAGTTTGTTATTCTTGTCATTTTTTGCTGAGGCAATTGGGGTTAAGTGTCTTGCCCAGGATCACACAACTAGGAAGTAAGTATTAAATGCCCGAGGTCACATTTGAATTCAGGTCCTCCTGACTTCAGGGCAGTGCTCTATCTACTAAGCCATCTACCTGCGCCTTTTGTTCTTGTTTTAAAGTATAGTCAGTGATATATTCAGGTATAGACATTGTTTAAAATATCCTCATCTACAAAAATAATTATAACAAAGGATAATGTAGCAAGATCCTGGATTTACTAAACCTCCACATGTACTAGCAGATAGGATTCCCAGAGCACAACTAACTATGACTCCCAATACTAGATTGAAGGGTATCCCTGAGGGACTCAGAGTTCTCTAATGCTATCATCTTGAGCCCCTATTTGGTATACCATCTTACCAGAAACTTCTTTTTTTCATCTACAAAAGAAATATTTTAGACTAGATATCTTCAGAAGTTCCTCCCAATTCTAGATCTGTGGTTATATGAATTATGAATCTGAGTCAAAAAAAACTTTACATTATACTGGGTACACAATCAGCATCAGGTAAATGGGCAAATATAGAGATTGTTCTCTCATGAATTCTTTAATTGTTGATACCCATGACAGGCAAAAATATACATATGAACAAATATCAATTATTTGACCTCCCCACCTCTGTGAACCATTGCCAGTTTTAATAAACAGATATAAATTGTCAGATCAGCTAAAGTACACAGTACCCATATGTTGAACTAAGCACAGTGTTCACTGTAATAATTAACCTTTGACCAGGGTAGTAAATTAATGCAGATCACTAAAGTGCATTTATTTTATGTAAGATTCTCTGGCACAGAAGTAAAAGGCTTATGTTAGTTTAACCTGAAAGAGAAAGGTTGGACCAGGGAAAAGGGATAACATTTTGCTTTCTTATATAAGTCTGAAGAACATACTTGATTTTAGAAGGTTATCCAACACAAAGACACCTTCTCTACTTTCAGTTAACTTTCCCAGGAAGGAAAGAACTGCAGCTCAGAAGGCCAAAGAAAACAATGTCAGCTGCTAGGACCTATTTTCCTGTTACCCCTTCATTACTGAAAATGCCTTTAGTAAATGCCCAAATTGCATATCTGCCCTAAATAAAATGTCACTTTGTGAATAAATTAAGCATTTTATTCTTCCTTCTGAATGTCTAATGACATTCAGTGTAATATAATGTTTATTCCTCTCCAGAGGCTATCTCTTCCAATTGGTTTGCACCTGTGGCTTTCTGGAGTTGTAAAGAAGTTCTTCCTTACTCTCATTTTCCCTAACAGAATGTCACTGATATCCGAGGAAAGGTTTGAAAAATATTACCACAGTATTTCTAAATATACCTCCAGGGCTTAAAGTTTTGAATTTACATGGACCTTTTGACATGAAGTTGTCAAATTCCAGTGAGAGTTACTAGTGTCTTGTAGTTCATACTCTTCACCTTGAGTACAGCTGGTGAACAACTGGAATCAGATTAATTCTGTGTGCTTGGCATATGTGTGACTAACACTACTATTTTTCAGAATTGTCTGGCTTCACATTTATCTGTTGCTGCCTCTAGCCTTAAAGCATCTCAAGTTCTAAACCCTTCCATATCCCTTGATACTGAATAGGAGATATAAATTGAGCAGGACCACTAGTGAAGCTTAAAATGCTAAAGGTCTGATATTGGGATGTCTCTTATGCAGTTGATTTTCCAAAGTTGCTTTGAAATGACATTCCTTTGTGCTTGAGACTTCAAAAGGTCTCCTTTCTCTATGTTGGAAATACTAAATTGGAAATATTAAAGGAGGTATTGTAGTATAAATGCAGAGCCAGAGTTAGAATTGGAAAGAACTGAGTTCAAGTCTTGACTGGCATATATTGACTGACTTTGTGACCAGGGAAAAGTCACTTAATCTCTCATTCTTATAGGCAACTCTCTAAGATTATAAATTACTAATTTGGGGGCAGCTAGGTGGTGCAGTGGATAGAGCACCAGCCCTGAAGTCAGGAGGACCTGAGTTCAAATCTGGTCTCAGACACTTAACATTCCCTAGCTGTGTGACCCTGGGCAAATCACTTAACCTCAATTACCTCAGCAAAAAGAAAAAAAAAAAAAAACTACCAGTCTTTCAAAAAATTTTGGGGCAGCTAGGTGGCGCAGTGGATAGAGCACCAGCCCTGAAGTCTGGAGGACCTGAGTTCAAATCTGGTCTCAGACACTTCCTAGCTGTGTGACCCTGGGCAAGTCACTTAACCCTAATTGCCTCAGCAAAAAGCAATAAATAAATAAATAAATAAATAAATTACTAATTTGTACTATTGAAGGGAGTATCTCCATATGGACTTTCTTAAACCAATGAAATCCTATGTGTTGTCTAGAAACAAACAAATGAACCAAAATGCAATTATGTTCTCTCATGGCAATGCTTTAATATAGCTATTAAAAGAATATTAGGACCAAGATAGGGGAGCAGCAATACAGGTGAACTTTCACATCATTCTCCTCCAAACTGCTACAAAACAAATCTTCAAATCAAATTTTAGAGCAGTATGTTCAACAAAAGTTCTGAGTGACACAATTTTCCATCTTTAGACTACTTACGAGATTGGTAGGAAAGGTTTCTACAATGGGATGGGGGCATCAGGTAGCACCAGCAGTAGGCTCTAAAGGCAGATGAGACAGTGGCAGCAGCAACAGCAGTTTTGGAAGGTCTCAGCTCAGAGACAGTAAGGAGTATGACAACTGGTCATAAAGAAATTACAAGGGCCCCTTTTCTGAGATTGGGTGCAGCTGGTGCTGACTAGTAACTCTGTTGTCCATAAATAGTTCTGAATCACAGTTTTAGGGTAAAAAAGGGCACATAATCTGTCACAAGGGATAAGGGACCCTGGTCACAGTTCTAAAGTGTACAAGAATACTAGTGCTTGTGGCTGCATGAGAGCAGGAGATCTAGCCACATTTCTGGAAGCAAAAGGAGCACTACTACTTGCAGCAAAAGGAGAATAGTGGAGTTTCCTGGATAAAGACCAGTGTGTAGATCAATTGAGCAGTGACCACAGCTCTTTCCTGGCCCATAGGAAGCACTGAAAATTTGCAAATCCCCAGAACTAGCTCTGAAAACAGCAGCACAAAAAAAGACTAAAGCTTGAGACAGTGTCCCAAGCACCAGGTGAGAAGAGTCCAACTTAAATATTTAGCTGGAAGTCAAAAGTTAGGCTAGAGAAAAATTGGGCAAATTTTTTAAAAAAAGACTAATATGCTAATATTAGCTAATATGGTGACAGACAAACTCAGAAGACAACTATTGAAAATAACTACAAAGCTTCTAAGAAAAATGCTACCTGGACCCCAAATTAGCAAGAATTCCTAAGAGAATTAAAAGAATAGTCCAAGAAAAAAATGGGGAAAGAAATGAGAGTGATGAAAGAAAACTATTAAAGGGGAATTAATAGTTTGGGAAAAGAGACATAGACATATTAAAGAAAATACTCTGAAACACTCTGAAAATACAATTGGTCTAATGATAAAAAGGGAGCACAAAAATTCATAGAATTGGATCAAACATTCTGGAGAACAATTTGTAACTACACCCAAAGGGCTATAAAACTATGCATACTCTTTGGCCCGACAATATCAATTCTTGGCCTTTACCCCAAAGAGACCAAAGAAAAATGAAAAGCACCCATGTATACAAAAATAGTAAATATATTTGTGGTGGTAAAGAATTGGAAATTGAAGGGATATTCTTTAATTGAGGGATGGCTGAATAACTTGTGGCATATGATTATGATGGAATACTACTGTGCTATAAGAAATAAAGAGGGGAGAAGTTTCAAAAGAAACATGGTAAGACCTATATAAACTGATACAATGTAAAGTGAGATAAACAAGATCATTATACACAGTAACAGCAACATTCTAATAATGAACAACTATGAATGATTTAGGTACTGTGAGCAATGCAATAATCCAAAACAATTCCAAATGATTCGTGATAAAAGAAAAATGCTTTCTACCTCCAGAGACAGAACTGATGAGCTCTGGATCCATATTGAAGTATAATTTTCTTTCTTTCTTTTTTGTAATATGGCTAATATGGAAATCTGTTTTGCATGATTTAGCATGTTTAATTGATATCATTTTGCTTGCCTTCTTCCAGTGGGCAGGAGAGGTGTGGGAGGAAGGGAGAGAATTTGGAACTAAATATAAAAAGGAAAGAATGTAAAAAATAAATAAATTATAAATTTAAAAAGAAAGGATGTTCCATTGACCCTTCTTTTTGGGTCCCTGCGAAATATGTTCAAATGACTCTGATAATTTCAAGGCTACCATGGCTGTGTTTCTCCTGGTCTCAGGCCATTTTTCTGTTAAAAAGGGGGGGAGGGGCTTAAAGCTGTAGACATCAGATAAAAGACAAGTCAGACATAGATTAGGTGATGACCCTGAAAGTCCAGAATATTCTATGATTTCAAATTCTACCCTGTCACACAGGTGTAAAAACCCCAAAGCTGGTTCATTTTTCCAGACATCATTCTTTATTTATTCAATCTCAGACTTTTTCTTCCTATTCATTTATGCACCAGCTTACTGAATCTTGCAACTAGTGATGTGCATTTTCAAGCAAACACAAAATGATGAAAATGTTTGAAATGACAGTCTATTGCCAGACAGTGAAATATGTCAACTATCCTTAAAGTAGAACATTGTATTACTTCATACAACAAAGGTACTCAGTTACATGTCTCACTGACCTTATAAAAATGTACAGAAAGATTGTCTATCAACAAACTTAATTGTCACATTAATTGCATAGTGATCCATTAAATTCAACTAATGAAACCCACTAACATTAGTTGTAGGCTTACTACAAACACACTATGATTTTTGTCTGGTGTTTTTTTTTTAAATTTTGCTGAATAAAACATCTGAAAAATTGGTTTTTGGTCCCCTACCAAAAGAGATACAACATATCAAACTTGGATGTCAGAAGTCTTCTGAGGATGTCAGAAGTCTTCTGAGGATGTCAAAAGTCTTCTGAGTCAATCCATATCTGAACGAAAACTTTTGTTCCAATATCCTTAAGTAACCATCCAACCCATGCTACTGTTAGTCAATTCCAATAATTTCAAATGTTTTTTGTTCACCAAGCCTAAATAAGTCTCTTTACAATCTCTGATTCTTTGCTCCTCATTTTATTTTTTCTCTAGAGACAAACCATGTAAAATCTTTTCTTCTACTTGACAATGTTTGTAATTACTCAAAATTATATCCTCTCTCTCTTTTTTCCTTTCTAATATAAACATCTCCATTTCTGTTTTATTTTTCAAAAGAACTTCATATGGTGTCATCTCCAATCCCCTCAACTATCTTGGTTTATCTTCTTTGGGTAAGGCTAGACCTATCAATATCATTCCTAAATCTTGCTATCCACAATTAAATACAACCCTCCAGATTTGTTCTAAATAAGAGCACAGCCAAAACAGTATTTCCCTTGTTTAGAACATTATGACTTCTACTACCTCTTAAGATCATATTATGCCTATTGTTTGCCTTGAAACATTTCCCTGACTCATATTTATCTTATACTAAACTAAAGCACCCAGATCTTTTTCACAAAACTGCTTTCCAATCATATCATCTATATCCAGTAATGGTGAAGTTGATATTTTAATCCAAATATATGATTTTTTAAAATCTATGATTTAATTGTCCTTTTGGATTTTTTTTATTAGATTCAGTTCTTTGTTGTGGTATGTTGAGATATTTAGGGACCCTAGTTCTGTCATTCAGTTTGTTATCTATCCCTCTCAGATTCATGCCATCTGAAAATCTGATGTGCATGCAATATATACCTACATCCAAATAATTAATAAAAATGTTAAAAAGCACTGAACAAGATCAGATACCTGGACCATTCTACTAGACATGCCTCTTCAGGTTTATGCTAACCTATTAATGACTTCTCTTTAGATGCAGCTTTCAACTAATTCCAAGTACATGTAACTACTGTCATTTATCTTGCATGTCCTTTTATCTAAACATAGGTTTTTTTAAAAAAAATTTTAATCCAGATTTATTATGTTGTTATTGCCTACCTGATACTAACATATAGATGAAAATAGATTAATGATTTCCATATGGGAGATTTAGATAATAATATTACCTCATTTGACTCAACCCCTCATTCCACTGCATTTGTAAGCCTCCAAGGGCATCTAAACTCAGTCAGCAACAGGATAACAGAGTAGATGAAGTACATAATTTAAAAACTAAAACACTTAATCAAGATTAAAACATTTCTTAAATAACTAGAAAAACATTAGGCACATACATTTCTGGGATTCCAGATCAAAAAATGGGAGAAACAGCCTCTTTCAGGGTCCTCTTCTGCTAAGGAAAGACTGCAAATGTAAATTCAAACAAAAGTTACAAATGTCCACTAAACTAAAATATGAATCTCATTTTCTTTAAGTTCTCTTCTCCATTATCAATTGAACAGCATTATTTTCTACTACAATTGTTCTTTTTCTGTATTAGGTACTGGAATCACTGATCTCTGCATGTCTCTTTTTTTCACTGTTCTCATATCCACATCACTATATTGATGCTGTCCCCTTGTGCTATTGGCACATGACTTCATAAGAAGCTCAGGCCTGAAAATTTCAATACATGGAGCCTTAAAAGATACTTTATTAAAGATGGAGCTTCTTGGGAAATATTTGCCTTTCCCTTATAATTGCTCCTATTAGAATCATATATTTAGGGCTGAAAGGACTTTTAGTAGTGATTTACAACAACAAAACAAAAACAAAGAACAAACAAACAACAGCTAGAACATATTTTCCCCCAGGAAATTGAATCCTAAAGAGATTAAATAATTTGTCCAGTGTCACACTGAACTATAATCACAAGTTTGAGCCAAAAGTGAGTGGGTGTGGGTGTATGTGTGTTTACAAAATAACTTGATCCTGCAAATTTTTAAATTTATGTCAAAGTATAATCAGTACTTTTGCTTTGTATAAAATTTTGTACTGATTTATCTTTGAATATGCCATTGACCCACAGGGAAATATAAACTCAATTAAAGTGAAGATGTTTTTGTTTCTTTCTAACCCCAGCACCCTGCAAAGAGTGAGTATAGAATAAATGCCTGCTTGTTTGCTTATTCACTGAATGAATGAATGAATGAATGAACGAACGAACAAATATCCATAGGGCATCTGATCAGGCACAGACAAAGAAAAGGATTATAAGCTGGAATTAACACTGACCAAAATAACATATGGTTTGTTATTATACATAAGTAATATATAATAGAATATTGGAATTAATGCTTGCATGCATGTATTGATTCAAAAATGAAAATAACTCAATGCTGACCTCATTTTTCTTATTGCCATTTCTTACTTTTGGCTATTTAGACCCGTGTTTCTTTACAGTTAGCAGCTGAGTCTGAGCTGACACACAGGTTTTATAAATCAAAATCTTTGTGAGAATGAAAATTGTTCAACACAACTGCAAAAAAAAAAAACTGGGATAGAATTGTAAGGCTTTGTTGCTATCAACTCCTAATCACAGTGTGAGACTTTCATTAGGGAATTAGCTAAATGTTCATTTGGCAAAACATGGCTTCCTGTTTGGATGAGCACACAGGCTGGATTTTCAACACATTGTAGTTTCTTTGCCTTTACTGACTAGCTTCCTATCCTGACAATTCTCAGGGAATTGGTCCTTCCAGACGGATGTGTTCCTTTGAGAATTTGCAGTTACAGATGGCATTGCCTTCCTTACCTCAAAGAATTGTTGGACAGTTTAATCAAGAAATGTTTGTGAGGTACTTTGAGGATAGAAGCACTCTCCAATAGAAGAAAGAAATTATTGCTATTGGAATCATTTCCCAGGAAAACTCTAATCATAATTGAAATGAGGAGACAAATAGCAAATTCTGAACAAAATATGAAAATGTAAAATATGATGCTTACATTTCCAATGATAATGTTTTTCATTTTAAATAGGGAACACATATCTTTGTTCCCTCCCACCCCCCAGGTCCCTCACAATTTTATTTTTAGGTTATAGTAAAGAACTTTTATTTTAAATCATGATCTAGAACAAGCAGACAGAAACTTACATTGAGGGCATGTTACTAGATAATTTATAAGGTTTTTCCAATTCTAACATCCCACGGTTCTATGAATCATTGATTCTAAATTGTCCCCAATTACTTTCTTTGCAACATAGTATGAAAATGACTGTTTTCCCTGCCATTATTATTCCAGTAATTAGTTTCTAGTATTAAGTTTGAAAATACTGAGTTCAAATATTTTGTCAGCATGTATCAAGTTTATGATGGGAAGGGGGGTAGGCTTAAAGAGAAGAAATAACATTACATCAGTTTAAAGATAGAATTGGTTCTTATCTGATGTACTTTAAAATATCTTTGTCTGAAGTACCCCAAGTTGCTAAACTGAATTAAATATAGATTAAATTAAATGAAATTATATTATTAAATATATTAAAATTGTAACCTAATTTTGCTGTGATAAAAATCATTTGATTATATTCAATTAAAATATAGAATATTGCTGAATACAGACAGCTAAATATATTACCAATTTAAACAGTAGACTACTGAATAATAAATTTGGAAGAGACCTTAAATATTATTTGTTTCCACTCCTACAAAAGTTATATAGTTGCTTGATGACAAACAGGAATGGAGCTTAGGACACATATCTCCTCCAGAAGTCTTTCCATTAATCTATGTTCCAAGAGTATTATTTTTTATTAATTTAGATATGCAAATTAGCATTTTCTCATTTGTATGGAAAGCCCCAGATCCATGGGTAGAATATATGTTTCTCACAATACCACACATCAAGTCCTAGGTAGGTCATAAAGAGAGAGTTTCTTAAAAACATGATTCAAATGTTCTAGCTATTATATAGCTATCCAGATTGTTTCCCGGAATAAGTTTTTAGTGCTTAAAAAAAGTATTTTACCATAATAGAATTTTATTATTACACATTGCTTTTTCTACATAAGAAAAAACCTACAAGTTGCACAAAAATATTGGAATCTCCAATAAAATGCATAACATTAACTTCTTATACATAATGCTGTTTCTTGTTTCATGTATCAGGTATCTCAAAAATTTTAGTGCAGTTTAAAGCTATTAAAGTTAAAGACAAACCATTTAGCCTGACTATAAATGTAAGAATTAGTGGGGCAATAATGAGAGATGAGGACAAGAATTGATTGGTTTGATTAGCCATTTCATTAATCACTTGAATGATCATTTATTGTCTGTTCTGCACAGTGGGCAAGGTGTCAGCTATTAAAGAAGATATAAACTCTTAAAAGGTCAAACCTTCACTAAGATTTTTGAGATACCTTATATTCAATTAGTTATTCAGTTTCTCCTCAGCCTCCCCCCAGACATATCTTGCTACTAGACTATAAGTTTCTGGAGGGTAGATACCTTGCCCATTGTGTGGAACAGATAATAAATGACTGTTGAGGTAATGAATGAATTGACCAATCAACCCAGTCAATTCTTGTCCCACTCATCTCTCATCACTGCCCCACTTATTTTCACATTTATAGTCAGGCTAAACTGCTTGCCTTTCTATGCATTCACCCATCACAGAACCATCTGCCTTTGTTCATGTTATTCTTTATGCCTGGGACAGACTGTCTCCCATCTGCCAGGCTATATACCTCTCATCATTAAAAAACTGGTTGAGGAACCACTTCCTTCCAGAGGGACTTCATGCATTATGTAAGAAAGTTCTTGAATCCTCCCATATTCTCACGAACTTTTCCCTGTAATATAATACCTACCTAAATAATCCCTGAACATGTATCTGTTTGTCATATCTGCATATGTGTCATCTCTTATCAATGTTGACTTTAATCTCTTTAAGGCTATTGATCGTACTCCTCTATATGCTCTGCAAAACAGAAAGACAGATACATGAACACACCTACACATTCACACATACACACTTGAGATAACAGAATCATAGGCTAAATTAGGTAAACTATGGCCTCCAAAGTCACACAACTTGGTAGTAACAAAATAATGACTACAATTAGGTTTCCTGGTTTTATGGTAAATTATTTACAAACTGGCCTCTACCATTTGGTTTAAATGATAGCCAGTGATACCTTACTTCAGCATTTTCCACAGTCAGAGTTCTAGACTGAGACAAGAAGATTAGGGCTCAATCACAAGAAATTTATGATTAGCCATTTAGAGATGAGAAGATGGGACTCATTCTGCTGTCTCTGCAAAAGCTAGAAATGTGGTTTGTTTCTTAAGTGCTTCCTCCTATTACCTCCTTACCTGAATGATGAAGCCCCCAAATATACTTCTGGGCCAGAAATTAGCCCCTCTAGACAATAACTTATCCACTGTTGGAATACTCATAGCAGAAGATATGCAGGTGCTACTGAAAAAATTCCCATCTCTAAGTATACCAACTACTTTTCCCTTCATATTATCTTGTATCATTAACAAGTAAGAACCTTGCTTCTTCCCTTTTCTGATTTTTATGTGAAGGAATGAGTCATAGAGGAGGAATGGGCATAGATAGCATGTGATCTTCAAAACATATCATTAACATTTCTCTTAATCACTCCCCACTTCTTAACATCCCTATTGTTGCAGAGGGCAACACCATTTCTCTACTCACCCAGGATCATACCCTGAGTAATATCTTTGACTTTACATTCTTGGTCACCTCACATATAAAATCCATTACCAAATCTTGTTTATTCTGCCTTTGCAATATCTCTTGTATATGTCCCCTTATTTGAACTTACAGCCAAGATTTTCGTTCAGGACCTCATTATCTTTCATTTGGATTATTCCAATAGCTTCTTAATTGATCTTTTTATATTGAATCTCTACCTTTTCTTCAAGTCTATCATCTAAAAAGTTGGCAGAGTTAAGTAAAATACCATGCTGTTTTGCTATTAAAAGTAAAAACATAAAACCTCCAGTGATTCCCTATTATCACTATGTTAGAGATAATAGGGAACCACTGGAGGTGTTTTTTTTTCCTTTTAAATTTATATTTTTGCATATTTTAGTTCAGTCATATATGTAAATGATTTACAAATAAGTAAATATATAAATATTGAGTAAATAAATGAACATGCTCATTTTTTCCCTTCTGATAGGGATGATTGATCAAAAATCTTTATAAACCACTGGATAAGATTTTTTTATTTTTAATTCTTTATTGTGATTTTAATCATCGCAATATTTTTATTTTTAATAATACTTAGGCAGATTGTGACCCTTCATGCTTTGGTAGATGATTGAGGAGTAATTTTGATTTCCCTTTAACTATCACCATATTCCTAATATCCTTGTAATGAGGCAAGCGTGTCCAAAATGTGTAAATGGTGGATTCGGGAATTAGGAAGAACAGAGCTCACCTCTCTTCAGACACTCACTAGCTGAATCACCCTAGGGAAATCACTTAACCTTTTTCCACCTGTTTTTCTTCATCTATAAAGTAGGAAAAAATAATAGAATGTACTTTACAGGTTTTTTGTGAGGCTCAAATGAGATCAATAATCTTTTAGAAAATCTTACACACCTCAATCAGTTTGGGAATTTATGGATATAATTTATGGAATCTTTATTTAAATGAGTGAAGTTTACAATAATATTAAAAACTAGGGTTCAATTTTCCTTTCTGTACATTTTTTTCAGAGTCCTAAAATCTAAAATGGTTATAGGAGAGGAAAAGAAATGCATGAAAGAGAAAATAAATAATGACTAGGCACTTTGTTAAGTTCATAAAGATAAATACATTTCAATCAACTGAGAAGTACCATGTCATACTCATTAAGCTAGCAAAAAATATAAAACTCAAAGGGATACTGAGGGTATATGGGGAAAGAAGTATACTCAGATATTGATCTCAGGAACACAGTGTGATATAATCTTTTTGGAAAGTAATCTGATGTTATTCAGGGAGAATCATGGAATTGAACAAATTCTTTCATCTGACTATTAATCCTATTCTTTGAAAGATATCCCAAAAAAATAAATTATAAGAAAAATTATAAATATGGCCATAGTTATAAATATGACTGATGATAATTAATCAAAATCCCAAACATTCAGGATAGTAATGACTAAGTTGTGTAATTACTATGTGTTGTGGCATATAAGGCAATGAAGAATGTGTCACACAAAAGAATAATTTTTTTTAAAATACAGAAACAGGGGGGCGGAGGCAAGATGGCGGAGTGAAAAGGTGACTTTCTGCCTCTCCTCCGATCTTCTCTCAAATCAACAATAAAAAAAGCCTCTGAACTGATCTTCAAGTCAACGAACTCAGAAATATTTGGGAACGGTTCTCTGGAGAACTTCATATCAGGTTAGTCGGACTCGGACAGAGAGATAAATAGACGACAACTGTGCAGGCCGGAAGTGAGGGTGGGACTCAGCTCGGCTCACCTTGGAAGAAATTCCAAACTCCAAACTCCAAATTCCAAACACCTGGAGTTTATCTGAGGCACTCGGGACACTCTGCCCTGATTGGGGACAGGTGTTCTGGCAGACTTGCCTTGTTTAAGGAGTAATTCGGACTTAGTCCTAGCCCCCACCGGCCCAGCACCTTAAGTCAACTCGCCGAAGTGCCCCAGGGCAAAGCGTCTTCAGCCGAGGTTTTTTTTTTTCCCCCTACCTTAAAGAGATATCCACTCTGTCTAAAAAAAAAAAAATGATGAAGAAGCAAAAGAGAGCTCTCACCATAGACAGCTTTTATCAAGGCAAAGAAACGACCTCAGATACAGAGGTTTCTTTAGACAAAAATCCAGAAAAAAACAGCCACGACCATCACTGGTCCCCGTTTCAAAAGGCCTTTCTGGAAGATTGCATAAAGAACCTCAAAAGAGAGCTGGAGGATAAATGGGAAAATAAATTGAAATCAGTGCAAGAAGGATACAGTATCTTGCAAGAAGGATATGATGCTCTGCAAAAGAGATATGAAAAAGACACCAATTTATTAAAAAATAAAATTAGTGAAGTGGAAAAAGAGTGCAGTGAACAAATTGGCCAGTTACAAAAGGAACTTAAAAAGGTAACTGAAGAAAACAACACTTTAAAAATAAGAATTGAACAAATGCAAGTGAATGACTCACTAAGACTTGAAGAATCAGTCAAACAAAAACAAAAAAATGAAAAATTAGAAGAAAATATGAAATATCTCCTAGGAAAAACAACTGACTTAGAAAATAGATCTAGGAGAGACAATCTAAGGATTATTGGACTTCCTGAAAGCCACGATCAAAAAAAGAATCTGGACACTATCTTCCAGGAAATCCTGAAAGAAAACTGCCCTGAGATTGTAGAATCAAAGGGCAAGATCGCCATTGAAAGAATTCACCGATCACCTCCTGAAAGAGACCCCAAAATTAAAACCCCAAGGAATATCGTGGCTAAATTTCAAGATTATAGCACCAAGGAACAGATTCTGCTAGCAGCTAGAAAGAAACAATTCAAATACCGAGGATCAATAATTAGAATCTGTCAGGATCTGTCAGCTTCCACACTGAAGGATCGAAGGGCCTGGAACCAGATATTCCGAAGGGCAAAGGAACTTGGATTACAGCCAAGAATAACCTATCCAGCTAGAATGAGCATTATCCTCCAGGGAAGAAGATGGTCATTCAATGATATAGGTGAATTTCACCTATTTCTAATGAAAAGACCGGATCTGAACAAAAAATTCGACACCCAAACACAGAACTCAAGAGATGCATAAAAAGGTAAAAAGGAAAGGACTCTTGAGAACTTTATTTTTACTAGGGGGATACTCAAAGTTTGGGGGTATAATTAACTAAATATTACTTTGATAATATGAAAAAGAGAACTAGAGGGGAAAAGGTTGTCATACTGGGGAAAAGAGGGAAAAAGTGGTAAAATAAGATCTAAAAAAAAAAGGAGGTAAAAACAAGGTAAAATCACTTGAAGAGGCAAAGAAAACCTAATATAATTGAGAGAAAGAGGGGAGGGAGACGAGCACTGTGTAAATCTTACTCTCATCAGGTTGGGCTCTAAAAGTGTATATCAGACATTTGATTTCACATAGAAACTTGTCTGTAGCTAGAGGGAAGTGGGAGGGAAAGGAGGAAAAGTAAGGGACAAACTAATAGAAGGGAAAATAGAAGAATCATGGGAAAGGAGTAAAAACAGGGGGAGGGG
>JAJPUD010000249.1:367210-423799 GCA_023553655.1 Myrmecobius fasciatus
ATGAAATTAAAACCATCTCTAGTCATATGAAAAGTTGCTCCAAATCACTATTGATCAGAGAAATGCAAATTAAGACAACTCTGAGATACCACTACACACCTGTCAGATTGGCTAAAATGACAGGAAAAGATAACGATGAATGTTGGAGGGGATGTGGGAGGGCTGGGACACTAATACATTGTTGGTGGAACTGTGAACGGATCCAACCATTCTGGAGAGCAATATGGAGCTATGCTCAAAAAGTTGTCAAACTGTGCATACCCTTTGACCCAGCAGTGTTTCTACTGGGCCTATATCCCAAAGAGATCTTAGAGGAGGGAAAGGGACCCACATGTGCAAGAATGTTTGTGGCAGCCCTTTTTGTAGTGGCTAGAAACTGGAAACTGAAGGGATGCCCATCAATTGGAGAGTGGCTGAATAAATTATGGTATATGAATGTTATGGAATATTATTGTTCTGTAAGAAACGACCAGCAGGACGATTTCAGAGAGGCCTGGAGAGACTTGCATGAACTGATGCTGAGTGAAACGAGCAGAACCAGGAGATCATCATGCACAGCAACAACAGTATTACATGATGATCAATTCTGATGGACGTGGCTCTCTACAATAAAGAATTGTCTCAAACCAGTTCCAGTTATTCACTGAAGAAAACCATATACACCCAGAAAGAGGGACATGAAATATGGGCCACAACGTAACATTTTCATGATCTCTATTGACATTTGCTTGCATTGTGTTGCCTTTCTCTGATTCTTTTTTTTTTCTTGTAGATAGGATTTTTCTTGCATAACTTCTCAAGCATTTCAACATTATTAACATGTAGTGGACTTCCTGCCATCTAGGGGAGGGGAGGGGACTGGGGGTAAAATTTGTATTGGAAAGCTTTGTAAAGATCAAGGTTGGGGAACTACCCATACATATGTTATACAAATAAAAAGCTTAAAAAAATAAATAAATAAATAAATTACATGAGGTTTCCGAAAAAAAATAATAAAAAATAAAATAAAATAAAATAAAATACAGAAACAGAAATAATGGAAAGTGAATAAATCAGCATGAAAAATATTAGATTTATTATTACAACACTGTAAATTTATATACACACATATGTTTTTAATCTATATTCTTCCTTTAAGAAATATGTACATCTGTGTATATATACATATATAACTAACATATATGTAAACTACAATCTTTTTAAAAAATCTTTATTTATTTATTTATTTTTTAATTTGCAAAACATATGTATGGGTAATTCTTCAATGTTAACCCTTACAAAGCTTTCTGTTACAAATTTTTCCCCCTTCTCCCCACCCCTCCCCTAGACGGCAGGATATCCACTACATGTTAATTATGTTAAAATACTTGACAAATCGAATATATGTATACATATTTCTACACTTATCATTGTTGTGCAAGAAAAATCGTATCTACAAGAAAGAAAAATTAGATAAAGGAAACACAATGCAAGCAAACATCAATCGAGAACATGAAAATGTTATGTTGTGGTCCACATTTCACATCCCTCTCTCTGGGTGTATATGGCTTTCTTCAGTGAACAATTGGAAGTGGTTTGAAACATTTCATTGCTGAAGAGAGCCATGTCCATCAGAATTGATCGTCATATAGTATTGTTGTGTACAATGATCTCCTGGTTCTGCTGATTTCAGTCAGCATCAGGTCATATATGTCTCTCCAGGCCTCTCTGAAATCATCCTGCTGGTCATTTCTTACAGAACAATAATATGTGAATTACAATCTTAAGAACACATTTCCATTGCTGTTTGTATGCTTTAATATACTTTTGATTGTAGCATTTATTAAACACACATAATATGGTTTCATGTGCTTTTTTGTAAATAGAGATTATATTTTTATATGATGCTAGTATTATAGGCTCAGAAAACTCCTAGCTTTCCAAAAATATAATGTATTGGCTTTTAACTTTGGAAAGTAATGAGAAATTGGTCCATAAAATCAAGACATGAAAACATATTTGAAAGTTTTAAAAATGCATAAGAACTAATTTTCTGTCACTTGACATCAACAGTCGATTGCATAAGATAGCATTTCTGCCTGTTGTTTTGGAGAAATTAAGCATCAATTAATAAAAATTACATAGGTTTCCATCCCCCATTCTTGTCTACCTTTCTTTTATAACTTATGAGAAATTATTTTAGTGTGTGCATATCTTCTGTATTTGAGATCAGCAATATTTTTCTTACTTATGATGATAAAGATTTTTAGTATTCCTTTCTTTGAGAATAGTTACCAAGGCTTAGCAGTACCAGACCTAAAACTATATTATAAAGCAGCAGTCAACAAAACCATTTGATACTGGCTAAGAAATAGAGTGGTGGATCAATGGAATGGAGTAGATACATGACACAATAATCAATGCGTGTAGTAATCTATTATTTGATGAAGTCCCAAATTCCAACTTCTTGGATAATAACTCACTATTTGACAAAAATTGCTAGGAAAATTGGAAAATAATATGTCAGACTCAGCTTAGACTTACATCTCACACTCCATGTGAAAATAAGGTCAAAATGCATTTGATGTGAGCATAAATTAACAAATTAGGAAAGCATGAGATAATTTATTTATCAGATCTTTAGAGAAGGGAAAACTTTATGAACAAAGAAGAATTAGAAAATTTTATGAAAGACAAAATGGACAACTTTGATTACATTAAATTAAAAAGGTTTTCTACAAACAAAACCAACAGAAACAAGATTAAAAGAGAAATACAAAACTGGGAGAAAAATCTTTACAGCCAGTAATTCTGATAAAGGTCTTATTTCTAAAATATATAAAGAACTGGGTCAAATATATAAGAATATAAGTCATTCCCCGACTGATAAATGGTCAAAGGATATAAACAGACAATTTTCAGAAGACAATATTAAAGCAATTTATATTTACATGAAAAAAATATTCTAAATCACTATTGATTAGAGAAATACAAATTAAAGCAACTGATATACCACCTCACACCTCTCAGATTTGCTAAGATGACAGGAAAAGATAATCATAAATGTTGAAGGGTATGTGGGAAAACTGGGACACTAATTCATTGTTGGTGAATTTGTGAAATGATCAGATCACTCTGGAGAGTAATCTGGAACTACATCCAAAGGGCTATAAAATTGTGCACACCTTTTAATCCAGCCACTACTGGGTTTCTATCCAAGGAAACCATAAAGGAAGAAAAAGGACTCACGTGTGTAAAAAATGTTTGTAGCAACTGTTTTGTGGTATCCAAGAATTGGAAAATAAAGATGCCCATCAACTGGGGAATGGCTGAATAAGTTGTGAAGGTAATGGAATATTATTGTTCTATAAAAATGGTGAGCAAGTTGATTTTAGAAAAACCTGAAAAGATTTACACGAACTGATGCTGAGTAAAACAAGCAGAACCAGGAATACATTGTACATAATAACAGCAAGAATGGATAATAATCAATTATGAAAGACTTGGTTCTCAGTGGTTCAGTGATCCAAGACAATCCCAATAGAATTTGGATAGAAAATACCATCTGCATACAGAAAAAGAACTATAGAGATTGAATGTAAATCAACACATACAATGTTCACTTTTTTTCTGTTTTTTTTTCCTCTCCCATGGTTTTTCCCTTTTGTTCTGATTTTTCTCTCTCAACATAATTCATAAAGCAATGTATAATAAAAACAAAAAAATAAATAAATTTTTAAAAAGAGAGAGAATAGCTACCAAGTTCCTTCTTGCTAAATGACCTGAAAAATTGTTGTTGATTAGTTGTTTTGAACATTTTTAATTTTGCTTGTCAATAGTCATAGTAGCCTACTACTATAGTGATATTCATATAGCCGTTTCAAATTTATAGAGTAGCTTTTGTATGAAGAAGAATCTAAATGAAGATCCCCCTTGTTTCCCAATCTAGCATCCTGTACTGACTCTCAACATGATCAGTATAGTGCCTGATTTGAAATCAGGTAGACATGAATTTTGAGTCCTAAATCAGAAATTTTCTAACTTTTGTAACTATGGGCAGTCACAGTCTCTCTCGATCTTACTTCCCTCATGATGAGATAATAGCATCTACCTCACAAGAATATTTTGAGGATAAGCTTTACATGAGTAAAGTACTTTGTAAACTACATAAAAGTTATTGTGATAAAAAAAAATCCTTCTTCCAGGAATTGCATGTTCCCATGATTCTAATCTTCACCTCAATTCCAAATATGATGTTCCATGTGGTTTTCTTGATAGCACATAGGATGTTCTCTGACTATTTCTCTCTCCCCTTCCTATCATTCACCACATCTATCATTTTCTACTACATTTCTGGACTCTGATTTATGAATGACGAATTAATCTGCTAAATCAATTCGTGCATATTTTAATGAATAATAAAGACTTAATGTGATCTTCCAATAAAAAGAGTGACTTGGATAGTAGTGATATAAGAGTAGAAAGCTCTCTGAACTAGGAGAAAGCATCCTTGATATCCGAATTTCTTTGACCCTAAGTAAATGTATGGCCTCAGATGAATTAATAAGGGCTTCAATTTTTCTTCTCCTGAAAATAAGGCATCCATTTTGTTTTCCTTCTCAAGTTTTTTTCTTTCTAGATCCAATTTTTTTGTGTGTGTGCAGCAAGATAACTGTATAAATATGCATATACATACATATATATATAAATTCGATTCATCATATATTTTAACAAATTTAACATGCATTGGACTACCTGCCATTTAGGGGAGGGGATGGGGGAAGGAGGGAAAATTTTGGAACAGAAAGTTTTGCAAGGGTCAATGTTGAAAAATTACCCATACATATGTTTTCTAAATAAAAAGCTTTAATTAAAAAAAAGAAAACAAGGCATTCAAAGTTAATTTTAAATTTAGAGATGACCTCAGTGGTCATATAATTAAATCCCATCCCTTTATTAATGGGGAAATTGAGGCCCAGAAAAATTAAGCTATAGCTGGGTAATTGATGAGCTCTAGGGAAGAATGATATATAACAGTTATCCTTTATATCTGCAAATCACCATAATTATCATAATCTTATTTAGTTCTCACAAAAACCCTATGAATTTGACAGTGCTTTATATTATCAATGAAAAAACTGAAGAGCCTCCCATGACATGTCTCAGGTCACATGTGTGGAGTATAGATGCAACTAAAACCCAGACCTTTCACTTTTGAGTTCAGTGTTCCCTTCAGTACATATCAGGGATGAGGCATAAATAACACACACTACTATATATGCACACTCTGAAAAGGAAACTCAGAGTCACAGACCCAAAATCATAACAGACTCAAAATTTCACCTTAGGTCATGTTACTGACTTGTTCCATTTTGCCCAAGGCAAAAATAAAATAATAAGATACTGATCAGGACAAAGAGTTTCTAAACAGTTCATTATTCCCTGAAGGTAGCCATGGGTTTAAAAAAGTCTTCAAAGTCTTTGCTTTTATGAACAAACTTATTCTCTGCATCTTTCTACAGAAAACCTTCTCCTAAATATTACTTATAATATCTACTCCCCTAGAGAACCTAATCTAAGATTCCTATAGATTTTTTTAAGTGTGGTTTGTTAAAGATGCAGAAGTGTCTGCAGAATTGCATAGTGGACTAGAATCATGACCCAAAAAGCATACTGCATATAGATCTGGTTTTTAATGAGATCATGGCTCTTGTATTTATTACTTTCTCCTCTCATTGAGATGAGCAGCAACAGCAATAATTACTGAATGTCTATGTTTACATGAAACATCTCAAATATAGAAACTTGCTACTATCAATATATATGCTGTTTTTTATAAATGCACTTGGCATGTTTAGCAATTATCACTAAAAGTATTTCCATGAACTTGAAAATGGGTGATGAAGAAGATGCTCTTTAGCTCATAAAATGAAAATACTATCTTGTCATTACCATATTCCCATAGATGTTTTTGAAATAGGAGGGTAGTTCTAAATATAGGTTGGAATTATTTAGCATGCCATTTTGCTAAAGTCAGTTTATTTCTTTGATTTAGGAGACTATTTCATTGTTCACTGCTTTACCACTTAATTCAAAATAATACTTTAATATTTCTTCTTATTCTTGCGATTTAAATTATAATATACATTTCTGTCTCTCATGGGCAATATTTGTCCATGCTCTCAAAGAAAAGTTCCCATGGGCCCACCTAATGTGATAGAAGCTAGTCTCTTTGAGTTCTTGTCCTTGCCTAGCTACCTATGAAACACAGAAAGTCACTATTAGTTTATCATTATATCCACTTCCTTTTTTAGCCATACGTCACTGACTACATGCTTTATGTCACTTCTCTATCTTAATTCTTGGGTTTACATCTTGCTCAAGCCTATTTTATGATTCCCCATCACACTTTGGGAGATCTGAAATCTTAATTCTTTGGAAATGATTGTATTCCATGATTTTCAGGATAATACAATGTGAAATAGCATATTCTTCACATATTGTATTATGTGTTGGTTATCCTAGTAGGTTCTGCAAAAGATTCAAATCATTTGATATCTATGTCTTCCTTTCTTCTTCTGTGGAATATGTTAAATAATACCCAGCTCCAAAAAAGACCTACATGTGCAAAAAATGTTTACATCAGCCCTTTTTGTGGTAACAAAGAATTGGAAAATGAGTCAATACTCATGAGTTGGGGGATGGCTGAATAAATTGTGTTATATGAAGAACATGTAATATTATTGTTCTATACAAAATGATGAACAAGCTGATTTTAGAAAAGCCTGGTAAGAACTACATGAACTGATGCTGAGTGAAACAAGCAGAACTAGGAATACATTGCACACAATAACAGCAAGAATGTGCAATGATCAACTAGGAAAGATTTTTTTTTCTCAGTGGTTCAGTTATCCAAAGAAATCTCAATAGACTTTAGACTGAAAAATCCATCTGCATCCAGAAAAATAACTATGGAGATTGAATGTAAATCAACACATGCTATGTTCACTTCTTTTTTCTGTTGTTTTTTCTCTCCCAGGGTTTTTTTTTTTCCGCTTTGTTCTGATTTTTCCCTCCCAACATGATTCATAAAGCAATGCGTATTAAAAAAATAAATAAAATTTTAAAAAGAAAAAAAAAATTATACCCACCTCCATCACAAAGGTATTTTGAAGATTAAATGAGAGAATTTTTGTGAAAACATTCAACAAGTTTAAAAGTATAAATAAATAGTGTGTACTTTACATTTAGTTTAATTGTTAAATAATATTGATAGTTATAAATGATAAGTGACAAACCTATACAATTTTGAGATTTGCAAAGTGCTTTACTAATGTCATTTGATCGTCACAATATTCCTGAGAGATAGTAGCTATTCTTATTCTGATTTTCCAAAAGAGAAAATTGAAGCAAGTAGAGATTAATTGATTTGCCCAAATTTAAATTGTTAGAACATCCTAGGGCACATTGTAAATCAGACCTTCCTGACTCTACATACAATGCTCTATCTACTATCAATACTACTATCTACCAACTAGCTGTCTCATTCTTTCATACTTTTTTTTAATGCAATCCTTTTTATTATTCTTAAGTTAAATTATTTTTAACCAAAATCTTCCTTTGAGGGTTTTCTTGACTTGATCTCTAGAGAAACTAAAGATAGTATATGGAAAGTGTAATCATTGGTTCCCAAGTATATGTTCATTTTTATATAAGACCTTTCTTAATTCTTAATTTTGAAATGATTATGATTTAATAGAGAAGTATCCCTTTTTCTGGTTCCAAAGCCTCCCTTGCATTGTTACTTAGCTATAAATGATAGAGATCAGAGGTCAGTAAATTATTGTGAGATAAGAATGATTTTTAAAAGGAGATAGATCAGATTTAGCCTGCAGGCTGCAGTTTGCCAACCCCAGATATAGATTATTCATTTCAAGTTGAGAATAGTTTTCCTTGCAAACCTGCCCAAAGTCTAATTCATGAAGGAAATATTTGCTAAAACTGGTTGGGAAGTAACAAACTCCTCACTTTGGTAGTAACCATTAGCTATCATTAAGAGAAATGTTCTGGTGCTGCCATCTGACACAGTTCTATAGAATCATAAAGGAAAGTTTCCTCCTTTACTAGTCAAATGATCATTGGGACAGGGATAGAGGGGAGGTGAGTAGGGTGGAGATTTCTTTTTAATAGATGAAGGAATCAAAATGCTCAGATATGGTAATTGTATAACATGATTTGAGAGGAAAATCTGTTAAAAGTAGCTAAAAGAGGGCTCCCTCAACAGGGAGGTACAATTGTGTTGTACCACTTTGAGGTTCATAGGATGAGAGTGGAAAGAACCCTTATACATCCTTTAGTCCAGTGGTTCTAAACCTTCTGTATATGGACTTTTTTTAATTGATAGCTATATTTCAGTATAGTTTATTTCCTTTATAATCTTGCATATCTTTCTTTATATACCTAAAGACATAAAAGAGATACACAGGCTTCACCTTACTATCAAAGTAGCACACTTGCTCTACCTTTCTCCTTCCTATCTTACTCTCCCTCATCTCTCTCCCCCCCACCCTTCTTCTTCCCCCCTCTTTCTTTCTCTCTCCCTCCCCTCCCTCTGCTTCTCTCTGTCTCTGTCTTTCTGTGTGTGTTTGTCTCTTTCTCTGTCTCTGTCTGTCTGTCTCTCATACACACACACACACACACCTTTTTAATCCACTCCAACCTCTTCATGTTATAGTTGAGAAAACTGAGGGCCAAGAAAAATGAAAGGAGTTGACCCAGTCATACTGGTAGAATCTAGATTTAAAACTAGTATTATTCTGTCCACTGTATATACCAGGATGATTTGTTAAATAAATATGAAAGTGCTTGTTCTCTTTAATTAGTTGTTCTAACCTGAAAGTCAGAACTGACAACCAAGCAGGTACACTATGAGACTGAGTAAACTAAGAAATATGCCAATTTATCTCCCACATTGCACCTGAAAAAGGAGGCTTCAGGATACTTTAAATGCCCATTATTCTGCTGGTCATTATCTTTTTTTATTGCAGCTCATGTTTATTTCATTTTTATTCTTATCTGATTAGCCAACACAGTACTGCCTTTTTTTTTTTAACCACTTATGGGAGCCACCCTCCCAGGCCCTCATAATTAATTAATATTTATTGAATGATTAGTGGTGTGTGGCCTTGCACTGAGCCTTTGCAATGACAGAAGCCAGATTTCTGTCTGGATAAAGATGAGTCTGTTATTTTCTATTAAATGTCTTTGCCTTTCAATAAATAAAACAAAACAAAACTTGTTTACCCCTAAATAATCTATACAGTTCAGAGTATTCAGCTTTAGGCTTACTTTATTTCTTTCCCCAAGGAAAGGCCATGAGAAGCTTTGATCATAAGATGTTCTGACTACAATTTATGAGCTTAATAGCCATCAAGCTAAATTTATAATCCTATATCACACTTTAGGGAAGCTAGCTGGGCAACTCTGAGCTGACTTTGTTTGCAATCGTCAAAGCCCTGGAGGGATCAGCATTTAACTGTGATTTGAAATTGCTGAAGTGGGCCGTTCCACCAGACTGGGTGGCCTACACAGCAAGTCTAATAACAGAAGGCATCTGTTTCAGAAGGGGAAATGGCCACAGACACATTGTATTCAGATTACTGTCAGTTAGGAGGCAATAATGCCTGAAGAAATCTTTTCCCTCTTTTTTTCCTTCATCCACGTCTTCCTTATTGTTCTAGGATGGAGCAGAAGTGTAACCTGGAACGACCTTGGGCTCAGTGTTTTTATTCATGGTTAGTTGAACTGTTGGTCAAGTTTCTGTCACTATGATTAATCATTCAGACTGAAATTGTCCAGAAGACAATTTGAAACCCTTCTGAACAAAAGCCGAGTAAACAGGGCTGTCTGTGTGTGCACGGATGGGGAGGGAACAAGAAAGGGGAAAGAGGGAGAGAGGATGAATAAAAACAGAGGATTAAGCAAAACAAAATGGATTAATCCTTGACATGATAATTTATATGAGGACTAGGAGACCAACAGAAGAGCTGTTGTAGATTATGTGTGTGATTAATAGCTACTACAGTTCCATCTGTGACAAATGATTAATAAAGTTTAGGGCAAAAACAAATCCCTTCCCATCTTCACCTAAGTGTGCAAATCTTACAGGAGCACCTTAGACCAAGAAGGCAGCTCAGTTGTGGTGCAGGCACATTTCCAATTTAAATTTCAGTCACTGGTATGGAGGCATGAATCTCCACAATGGAGACTTCACTTGCAAAATACTAAAGAGCTACAAAAATGAACCCATTTCTGAAAAGGCTACCCAGCATGAGGTTTACTTTGTGGTGCTTCATCTATTAAAGAGCACAGATGCTGCCAGCCAGAGAATTAAACTAGATTAGGCTATTTGTACTGTTTCTGACCATATCAGATATGAGAATGTCATCAGACTGTAGAGCATAAGGGCCCTGTGTGGGAGTGGGTGAATTGAGAGAAAGGAAGAATGTTGCCTGGAGGGCTAGAAGGAATATGGTGATCTCCTCAAAATTACTCTATACCTCAAAAGGCTGCTGTGCATAGCAATTTGGCTCTAAGGTTATAAGTTTGGAAATGAAAGGATCTTAGAGGTTTTCTAGTCCAACCCCCTTATTTTATAGATGAAGAAACTAAAACTAAAACCTAAAAAAATTATGATGTTTGTGTGTCAGTGTATATATGTGTGTTACTTGTAATATGAGTTCAAAGCATAAAAAGAAAGCAAATGTATTGAAATGCATTTATAACAACATATATATGCACTTACGCACATGCATATTTAGGTATATGTGTATACAATAATTAAAACATAATATATACAGATATTCATACATACATACATATCTGTATATATTATGTTTTAATTATTTTTATTTTACTTATAATTTATTGAATAAAACAAGCATTTTCCTAACATAGTATAATAAAAAAAAAGTAGAGATTAGTCATTCATTCATTTGATCTTATTTGATGGGATACTGAATTACCTATTCCAAAATGCTTTTGCTCCACTCTCTCAGCCCCCCAATTCCCTACTACCCCTACAATTATTGGTAACTAAAAGGTATAGCATTAAAGTAATTCATAGACTTTGAAACCTGATTTTGGGGATCTTTTCAATTATTCATTCACTAATTCCAAAAATATTAAAGTGCCTAATAGGTGAAATGCCCTGGAGGAAATACAAGGATAAAGAAAAAGAACTGTAATGAAATGACAAAAATAGCTCACATAATATAGCATGTTAAGGTTTTCAAGGCAAATTAAATATATTACCTTATTTGATATACAGAAAATTTGCAAGGTAGCTGCAGTTATTTTCCCCATTTTAAAGGTGAAAAAAGTGAACCTCAGAATGATTAAATATCTTGTACAAAATCACATACATGAGAAGTATCAAAGCAAGGTTTTGAACTCAGTTCTTGGTCTTAAGATTAGTTCTTTATATATCACACTACTTCCTGTGTTTATCTCATCCTACTGTGTAGAACCAGAGTAGTAAGATAAATGATAGTGCCATGCAGTTTACTCTGATATTTAGTATTTGTGTGATCTCATTGGTGAGTGTATCTATAATTTCTCCCGGTACAAACTGCCACCTTCCCATCTTTTATCCTGTTCCATTCTTGTAAACATCCTTCTCTGTATCTGCCCTAAAGAAATTACTTTGTCTTGGAGGCTTTCCTCTTTTCACATCTAAAGAATATTCAGAGAATACCTATCCAAGATGAATGTGTACAAACATGTATATATATATATATATATATATATATATATATATATAAACATACCTGTGTTTGTATATATATATATATACATATATGTATATATGTATGTATACAGATTATCTTTCTATGCATATGTTTATATGTGTGTTCCTTCCTTGCTCCTTCCCCTATCTATCATATACACACTTTCTCTATGTGTGTGTGTGCATATATATGTATATATATATACGTGTGTGTGTATACACAGAGACACACATATATAAACGCTTTTATATATATATATATATACAAGTTTCCTCCTACTTAAGTCTAGTATAGTAATACATTTTACACATCTATAGCCTTCTGAATTTAAACATAATTTCTTTAGAAAATGCCCTTTAGCCAAACCAAAAGGTTTATAGTGACTTTTGCTTATCACTGAAATGACTTAAGAACTCAAATAAATATGTGATTTCATGGATTCAGGCATTCCCCCTATTTATGGAGACTGAAAATGATACATGCCTACATATACTATGTGGCTCTTGCCCATATTGCCTCCAAAATTGTCCACAGAGGGTCATTATTCAAAAATCAGAGTTTTTACTTAATTCTCCTGGCATCACAGAGGTACTAGTAGACATTCTAGTTATCCATCACACTTGTGCTGTGTGACCAACCAATCTTCCCTTTCACTAGTACAGTTTCTATATTCCTGTTTTCAGAGTTGCTAACTCTAAGGCAATAGTATATGTCAACATTGAAATAATATAGAGAATTAATACATTCATATATCAATGTTTATCACATTAGTTATCTTTCAAGCTATATGAAAGCATGCCTCTAAAGGGATGGAATATGAAGCAGGCTAATCTTGTTTTGGAAAAGAGCTTGTGGGAAAATAGCATTTTGGAAATATGGAATATATCCCAGATAGGAAAGAATCAAGAAATATCTGCCATATGGCAGAATGAGGACTGTGGGCAACCCAAAAGATGAAATTTGCTAAGAAACAGTCCTATGCAAGCTATATGAATGAGATATTGAGAGTGAAAGTACCAAATAACTAATATTTTAACGATCATCATAAATGGGTCATTTGGAAATCAAAGAAATGTAAAAATACATATTAAATATAATTATTTTACTTTGGGTTACATGAAGGAATGGTAACCTTATGTATTCATTTTGTTTTTTCCTGCACAAGTATTTTTTGAAAAGGGAAAAGAGAGTAAGAGAAATAAAATCAGAGACAGAGAGATCCTAGAACTTTAAACTAATGTATAATGTTTCTTGCCCTTAAATCTTAGGTTCCAGTTAGAAAGTTTTGAAGTCAGGTTCAAACTAGAATCATGTTTTTAGCACTTTTTATTCCTTCCTAAGAAACTCAAGAGAAATTAACATAAAATCAATGGATGCGGCATCAATTTTTAATTATTTTACATGTGTACTTTTTTTTATTTTTCAGAACAAGTTCACATTTATTGTCACATCTTAAAATCACACTAACAAAAAAGCAACAAGGTATAGTAGAGAGTTGTTTCATCCAGAAATATCCTGTATCAATGAAATTACATTTAGAGTCACTGCCTGATCTGATCACGATGACTTTATTGGAAAAATTAAATAAGTATCATAATTCCCATTTTATAGATGAGAAAATTGTGGGGCAGAATGCTTAGATCACTTTCTAAGGTCACATAATCAGTGGCAAACCTGACTTTATAATACAGATTCCCTAGCTTCTTTATCTAAATAATAATGCATGCTCTGATCCTTCTGAATAGCAATGAGTGTGGCCTTTCTCTGTTATTTTTATAACCAATTAAATGATAACCGGTGAAGAAGAGGTGAGGAAGATGATTTTCTTTGCATAAAATTTTGTTCTTCAGTGAACAAAAGCTTTGTTTCCTGAGAACAAATGAGAGTGTGTATACAAACAAAAGAAACCCATAAATTAAAGCACTCACTAAACCTTAAAATACTACATAAATGTGATTTATTATTACTATTATTCATATTGATGATGAAATTGTATACAACTCAATAAACAATAATTATGCTTTGCAAAAAGTATAATTAATATAAGGCATGATTTAAAGTATTCAGCTAATAAATAAAAATTTATCCATTCATTAAATGGCTATTCATCGAACTTTTGCACACAGCAAGGCACTGTGAAAGTTACAAAGAAGAATGAGTATTGGTCTTATGGAGCTTGTTGTCTAATAGAAAGAATAAGCCATGTACACAAATAACTGTAGTATAAGTTTTAATTTTAAAGTATGATTAAAATCTCAGTTCTGAATCTTTCTGAGCCACTGCCAGCAGCTCAGGAGACACTAACTTTATTCCTGATTCAAGGCCAGAGATTCTGAATCTCCACGTATCAAGAGTCCTGTTGTAGGAATTCACCTGGATTAAATCTAGTATTTGACTATGATCACTTAGTATATATGGAAATGGAGAAGATGGGGTGCAAACTATCCAGGTAGACTGAGCAATCAATGTATCAGATGAATGGGAAGTGAGATACCATATGTGCTCAATCAAGGCCCATGTTCACTAATATTTGTTTTTACATCATCTTTGTTTACAAATTATTATTTTCCTATTCCCCTTCCTGGTGAGTTTTTGACAAATAATATAAAGGGGGAAAAGATGGAAAAATAAAACACTTCAACAAAAACAAATGACTAACATATAGACACGTGCTTATAGTATGTGTGATATGTACTATTCAAGGCTTTGTGCAGCTTCAAATAAGCAAGAAAGATGCATAAACACTTCTCCAGAATCAAGCTTACTCAGTACACAAAAGTATTTTTTCTGTTAATTGATGTTTGCATTTACATTATTATAGTCACTGTGTTCATTGTTTTCTTGCTTGTTCTACTTTCAAATTACATCAATTCATATTTCTTTCTCTGAAATCTTCACATTTATTGCTTCTCACAATGCAGTAATATTCCTTATACTTATATACTATAATTTCCCTAACCATTCCCCAATTGATAAGCATCTGCTTTGTTTCCAGTTATTTGTTAATTTAAAAAAATCATTGCTATAGATATTTTGTATGTGAGACTTTTCTTTCTAACTTTTACTTTTTTTATGGTTTATGTCTTCCGTGAGGATAGGTGAGTCAAGACGTGTCAACATTTTAGTCACTTATGTAAGTAATAACAAGTGCTGGCCAGAATGATAGGACCAAATTCACAGCTACAAAAACATTATATTAGCCTGCCTTTCTTTTTGAAGCTTCTCCTACTTTAACTGTTCACCTACTTATGACTGCAAGATGTTTTAATTTGAATTCCTCTTATTAGATATTTTGAGTAATTTTTCATTTAACTGTAAATTGTTTACAATTTTTCATTTGAGAGTTGTTTGGTAATATCTTTAAAAAAAATACTTTTCTATTGGGGAATGCTCCTGGATTTCTATTTGTTTAATTAAGGATAATAGATTCCAAATACATTTGATCAAAGACCACCACCCTTATAGCTTCTCTTTTCATCCTAGCTGCCTGGTATCCAATTTCAATATTGGGTCTAATAATCTAATAACAATTGAATAATTTAGAAGGAGGAAGTTTTTAGCTTCCAAATACAAAATATATGCCACCCAATTTCATGACTTTTTGTTGGCATTACCTCTTTTTATTTTCCCTTCAAGAATGATTTTTGAAAAACACTCACAAACACAAACACACAAAATACACAACAAACATTAACTTCCTTTCTACCTTGGACACTACAAGTTGCAGGTGTCTTACATCTGGTAACCACAGATGGTCTCTACTGAAGGGACTTGGAAATGTGCAGTCCTTCAGGTCTATGTCTACATAAGGCAGAAGATTAACTCATTCCTTCATTCTTTTTTTTTTTCTATGTAAAAGATTCTTCTAGGGAAATAAACTGGGACAGTAGGTACCCGGCCGACATTTTCAGAGCAAGTGTAATTATCCTCTGGTAATCATTAAGCAGAACCTCAGGATTTGGTGCTGAATGAATATATGTCATTCCACACTTAGGAAACACAATGTTTACATTTTATCTGTTGATATTTTAATTAACAATTTAAGTGCAATGTTTGCCCTGTGAGTTCAATGGGAAAAAGCCTGCAAATAAACAGCAGTTCCCTCTTGGACAATCACTCTGTAAATTAGCTTACTTTGTCAATAAAGTGCATGCCTATCAGCCTCTTCAAAGCAGCAGGGGTAAGGATGTTCATTTACTTAAGCAGTAGGTTATACCATTAGCGTTTGTGATTGGTGTTAATTAGAACTGTGTGTGCATGTCTCTGTGCCACAGAGCCCACATTATAAAATTCTAGTAACAATCAAGCTATTAATAAGTTAAGTATGCATATTTGTTTATGTCACTTTTTTTTTAAAAGGCACATATTTAAGTAGTGCCATCTTGTTATGCATTTGAGTACAGGTTCTGTATGCTATTACTATTGGTATTAAAATAACAGATTTATACTTACTTTTAAAAAGACCCTACTACAAATATTTAATTCACTCCTTAGAATGTTTTTCAATGGTGTGATCTTTTTTAGCTATTTTGAACAGGAGTGGTTTTTTTTCCCATTAATGGGCTGGCAAAAATAATGCTCTTAAAATGTTTCCTATCACCAATCCATAGCATTTGTAGTGCTGTGAATAAGAGCAACCAAGAGAGATGAGGAGGACCAAGGGACCCTGATAGGAATCATTTGAGTTTATATTTAGGCTGTGTTAATACAGGTAAGGGATAGTAGTAAATTAAAGCAGTTACCCAGAAAATTAGGGGAAGGAAGATTAAGAACTTGCTCAAAGTAGGATTAGAAAATCCTGCTGTATAGAGGGGAAAAAAAATTATTTTTGCATGGGTTTTCTTTTTCCTACCAACTCAAATTATCCAGATTGGATGCCCTATTTTTAGCTCTTCATTACATTTTCACCAGCTCACAAAATCACAGAACTACACAGGATCTCAGAAGTCATTTAATTTAACCCCTACCTGGCCAAGAATCTCCTCTGTAACATTGCTTCCAAACGGCCACCTAGTAGCTCCTGCTTAAAATCTTCCAGTTATGAGGAATCCTTTACTTTGCATGGCAGTCCTTTCTACTTTTGAATAATTTAAATTTATATAAATTTCTTCTTTGTGTGGAACATGAATCTACCTCTTTGCAATGTCTACCTATTGTCCCCATCTCTTCCCTCCAGGTAAGCAGAGCAAGGAAATTTCTCTCCTATGTAACAACCCCTCAAATATTTGAAAATAACCACTGCACACCTCTTAAGTCTTCTCTTCTCTTTGCTAAACATCTTAAGTTCCTTCAAATAATTTATGTATTGCATTGTGTCCATGACATAAGGGAATGACTAAACCTATAGATTTGCTAAAGTAGCCCCTTAAAATCTTAGAAGAATAAGAGAGGGTAGAAGGTTGTACAAGTCCCCAAGTTATAAAACAAGTACCTAAATGTTGCGAGTATAGGGGCAATCTAAATGCCCTGGCTTACATTGAAAATGGATTTAAATTTAGGTGGTGAGACTCCATGGAATTTGTTTGTCCCAATACTTGAAGTGAGAAGGGACTGCTTTATATGTTGTTCAGTTGAAATGTTTAAAAAAAAAAAAGGAAATAGGATGGATGGTTTATTTGAAACCCAAATGAATGTTGCTTCTAAGGACACTTTTCAATCGTGTTCATTTACTTAAATAATGTAATGTCTTCTATGTGCAAGGTACTGTATAAAGGTAAATTGTACAGTTTCTCAAACCATCTACTAAATATTTCCATACACTAAACAGACAAATGGCTTTTGGGTTTTTGTTTGTTAGTGTAGCTTTTTATATGTGACACCACCCACCTCAACTCCACTCACATTAAATATACTTATTGTGTATTCTGTGTGTGTGCGTATGTTTGTGTGTACATATATATGAATATGTGCATATGTATGCAATTTTTTGGGATCCACTGCTCAGTTGTGGCCAAACTTATTTGTTCTCAATTGCTTATAGGTATCTGAAATTAATGATGTCTTACTGTAATGACTTAGAAGCCAGTGGAAGCCTTATAAAACCTACTGAAAAGTTGCACTATTTAAATACTTTTTGCTCAAGTGAATAATTTTCCTAAATAATATTTATTGCTTATAGGTTTAGACAACCAAATTTGTCATGTTAGTGGATGCTGGCCTCATTAGCTCCTGTTGCTTACTTGTACCTAAAATGATATTCGGTTATTTATATCATCACAATCTTTTCTTTAGCAAATATATGTCATGTTCTTGAGGTTTAGAGGACCCCAAAATGTTGGGGTCACAGACTACTGTCACAAAGTGTGTCAAAAGTATTTGCAGGCTTGAACCCAAATCCAAGTTTATTGTAGTTGTAATGCCAATTGAAGCAGGCTAGGTTCCAAAAGAATTTAGCAAAAAACCAGGAGCAAAGAGACAAATTTTATCCAGTTTTTTTATGTCAGTGATATGCTAATTTTATGCCCCAGAGGTAGAACTGAGGAGTGGTCTCAGGAATTTGGTTATCATTGACCAACAGATTATGTATCAGACAATTAGCAATATTTGTAGGACTTTTCTAAAGCCAGAACACTTTAGAAACATTGAAAGACAGATTGTTAGAACCATAGCACTCTAAGGTCAGAGGGCCTCAGAATCCCTAATATATCTTCCCTATATTCTAAAGGAAGAATATTATTACATTCCTAGACCAGAAGATTTTTACAATCATTGAAGGACAGATTGTTAGGTCAGGGGAACCTCAAGACCACAGATTCTACAGCCAGAAGATTTTAGAATCATTGACATATTGTTAGAACAGAAGCACTCTAAGGTTAGGGGACCTTAAAATTATTGCTGTATTTCCTCTAGAAGTTGTACCCTATCAATGTCACATAGGATTATTATATTAGGTATATGAAATATTAAATATATTCTAGATAATTTGAAAAGAGAACAAGTATAAATATCTCTAATGTATGGAGCCAAAGATTATTTCTGAATTATGTTATTTTTTTTTCTTCCCAGAAAGCAACAAATATTCTTATTTAAATGTATTTCTTATGTGACACTTTCAGTATTCAGGATTTATTTTTTTCCTTATTTTTTTTAATGTCTATAGCTGTAGACTCTGAGGGGTAGGGAAACAGCATATGGCCTTTTCCCCTTTCCCCACCTCTTACAGCCACTTCATTTAAAATAGTACCTTAAACATGGAAGAGATTTCTCTTGCAGACATTCCATAAGTCCCTATGCCAAACTAATTAGAAAAAGCAAAACATTCTCTGAATTATGTCCCTAATAAAAATGCCTTGTGCTGTGAGCTATGGCTTAGATTGAAAAACTCTAAGAATGATATATTAGAATAGGAACAATACCTGATTCTATATCTTATTTTTTTCTCAAGGTGAAGTGGTGTCCTTGGGTCTTGAAGTCAAGATACCTTGGTGTAAGATCTACTAGCTCTGCCTCAATTGTTTGTGTAAACTTAAGTATTTCTCCACCCTGGGCTTCAGTTTCTGTACCTAATGGAAAAAAAATAATAACAGAGTGGACTAGATAGTCTTTGAGGTCCCTTCTCACTCAAATGAACTATGATTCTGTGATTATACCAAAGAAAATAAGCTAATTTGTGCTATGAACTATCTCAATTTATATAAACATTTTTCCTCATTTAAGAAAACTGATGAAAATTCTCTCTGCCATGTACATATGCATGTTTTTTGAAGGGTAGGAAACAAGACCAAAATCATAATTTATGATGTCATTGGTATAAGGAAATCCCAGTATGAAAATTCTATCCATTTAAACAAATTGTCAGCTCTTTCATAACTGATAATCTTTTTTTTATTTTCCCCTGAAGCAATTGGCTTTAAGTGACTTGCCCAGGGTCACATAACTAGGCAGAGTGTTAAGTGTCTGAGGTCAAATTTGAACTCAGGTCCTCCTGACTTCAGGGCTGGTGCTTTATCCACTCTGCCACCTAGCTGCCCCTATAGCTGATAATCTTAAAAAGTTACCTGGATCACTGAGAGTTAAAGTGTTGTGCCCATAATCACATAGCTAGGATGATCACAAAGACTTTCTGACTCCAGGGAGGGTCTTCTCTATCTTCATGTCATACTCTTGTTTTCTTCTATGATGTTTGTAGCGCACATACACAATAATATATTCATCACAGATATTTAAAATAATTCATTGTGTATGTTTGGGCAGTTTGTCCAATATGGCATATTATATTTTTAACATAAGAAAGTGATATAAGTAATTATCAGAATAATAGTTCTTAAAAGTAGATATTTTGGGGCAGCTAGGTGGTGCAATGGATAGAGCACCAGCCCTGAAGTCAGTAGGACCTGGGCTCAAATTTGGCCTCGGACACTTAACACTTCCTAGCTGTGTGACTCTGGGCAAGTCACTTAATCCCAAATTCCTCAGCAAAAAAAAAAAAAAAGATATTTTATAACTGGTAAAATTCTAGTACTGCATTAAAGTAATTAAAAAGACACTTAGAGTTGAAACTCTGATCCTTTTAATATGATACTGGCAAATAAGAATTTGTGAACTGATTTTAATGTTTGATTCTAAAGAGGCATCCCAAGGATAGGAATTACCAGTGATATCTAGGCTCTGACTTCTTGGGATAACTGAGTCTGACTGGAAAACAATAAGCTTTAAAAGCTACACAACTAGGGATGGTGAAATAGTTTTCCTAGTTTTAAAAGATTACATTCAATTGTTAATGGGATTGCTCATTAGTGAGTTCATATAGAATAGATGTGGCTTTGTATTTAAATCAAGTTTCCTCATACTGAGGAAAGAGAAATAAATTTGAGGGAAGAATATTTGCTACCAGAAAAAAAAAAAAGAAGGGGTAGAGGTTGTGTGGGAAAATCATAAAAAGGAGCTGTTATTCCACTGAGAATAGGTACATTTTGTGTAGTAGCAGAATGATGTAGCTTTCTCTTGGCCTGAGGCATGAAAAAAACAAAACAAAACAAAAAACAAAACAAAAGAAAGCATTGATTTGGTCTTAAAGAATTTTGTAAGCAAATGTATACAAAGTGTTTATAAAGGAGTATGTTGAGGAGAAAATATAGAAAATATGCTGCTTCGTTGGAGTATGTGTGTGTGTGTGTCTTGTGTGTCTCTGTCTATGTGTGCAAGCACAAATGCAGGTTGTTCATGTAAATATATGATAAGCTCAATTCTTTCATATTTTAAAAGATTAACAGGTTTAATTCTATGGATTGTATGGACTAAACTTGTTCCTAAAACATGCATAAAGCATTCCTAAAAATACCAAAAAAAATTTTTTTAAATATTATTTAACCTATTTTTGTTAACTAAACTTTTTAGAGATATCAGCACTTAATTGTACTTAGAAGATAATTTGCTTGTCTTGATTTAAGCATTAACAAAAGGCATATCAATTCTTCCAGTTAATGATATTTAAAAGTCAGAACAGCACCTCCTCTCAGACCTCATACATTGGTCACAATCACTCTTTTAATTATGGGTCTGCTTGTAAAATTCCCAGTGTGATCACTGCTTCCATTTAAAGGCAATCTCTTCTTGACTTAAAGGCTGAGTTCAGTTCACCCTAAAATAATGGAAAAAATGATGGAACAGATAAAAGACCAGAATCAACACTTCTAAGTAAGATTTGAACTCAGACAATGATCATCTTGATAAAGAAATATTAAGACAAAAATGGCAATTTGTATTGCCTATAGAATTATAGAAGCCTAAAAGATATTATTTCTCTAGTATGCGATACCTACAAAAACTTTTCTTTTTCATTTTATTCAAATCTAGGTTTCTTTTTTTTTTCTTAGGCAATTGGGGTTAAGTGACTTGCCCAGGGTCACACAGCTAGGGAATATTAAGTGTCTGAGACCAGATTTGAACTCAGGTCCTCCTGACTTCAGGGCTGGTGCTCTATCCACTGGGCCACCTGGCTGCCCCAAAGCTAGGTTTCTAAAATGATAAACAAATGATGTTTTAGAAGAGTCACAGACATAATATTTTAGTATCTTAAATTTGAATTAAAGTTCAAGATCATCTGACCAGCAAGCAAGTTTAAGGAATAGATATATAGAGAATTTTCCAGATGTTTCAAATCATACCAAAATAAAAATTATGTGCAAGAGATAAATAATTAGCTATATCCATGATCTAGAACATCAAAAACTTCAATGAAGCAAAAACTTTATGAAATTGTATTAAGGAAATGAAATCCTTAATGATGAAACACAAAGTTCTGAGAAGGTAGTTCAGAATGTGAAAAACTCAAAGACATTTTCATAGCCAAAAGGATCCCTTTATTTCATGAAAGGCACATGGCCTGACCAAGGTAGTCCAGTGAGATTGTAAATGAAGGGACATTACTTAAAAGTTAGAGATAAGACGAAGTGAGAGTGGTCTCTAGAGAGTTTGGGAGAAGATAGTGTGGAGCCTAGTCAAGAGCAAACTTGCACATGCATTATGTCCATTTTAGCAAGTGCATGATGGGAATCCAGGAACAAGGATATGCTAATGCATGCTATTGAAGATGCCTTTCTCACAAAGGTTACTTATCTAGCAAGAGTAAGAACAAGTATACCTGCTCAGGGGAAAGAAGAATCCTTTATCTACAGGGTCTTTGCTGAGTGGTGAATTGAGCAAGCTTTGGACCTGCTGGCAAGATTACAAGGCCAGGAATGTGTCCTCCTGTTGGTTTAAGATAACATCTACTTTGAAAACGCGGTGTGCTTAATGAGAACACTGAAATTTATATAATTTTCAAGGACTGAGCCACAACATTTAATCCCTAATGCTCAGTTAGCAAGAATGCACAAACTTCCATCATAGACTCAATTCTCTCACCACCATTCCCTCTTTTTGTGTCTAGGGAAACCAAAAAGCAGAAGCTTAATCTGACTAGAACATCAAGGTTTCTTTGCTGTGTGCTAGAAAACTGAGGAAAAGAAGGAACTGGGGCAAGATGGTGACATGTATATTTCTATAACACCCAACTAAACATGAGGAAAGAATTCTAGCATCTAGCTCAAACCAGTTTTATTGCCTCAGAAGTTGCTTACTTAGGGACAAAAACTGAATTGAAACTTGAATGAAACTTTGATGAAACTTGAATTGTCTAGCAAGGGAGAGGAGAAGACAGACTGTTTTGAGTTCTAGTCTCCTTAGAAATTTGTCAAAAGGGAAGAAATCAAATAGTGAGAAAATAAAAAGGGAGAGAAAAGGAAACAGAGAATGTGTGAAATATTGTAGCCAAATCAAAGGTTAACAATGAAAAGTATGTAACTCATACAGTGTCTCAAGAAAAAGAACTTACCAAAAAAAGGAGGCAAAGGGAGAAAATGAAACAGAAAAAAAAGAAAGGTAAAATCTTGTGTCAGTAGGATGAATGAATGATCCCATGGAAGAAATGAGATATTCTGTAGTGGGAAATAGGAACTTTAATTTGGATATAATCTACAGGGATTTGGTACTTAGATAGATCATTGCTCCTACTTCTCAGGAAGAATGCCTCTGTGAATACAAAATAACAGGAGTTATAATCATGCAAAGCAAAATAAATATCACAATATAGAAAGAGATAAATGAGTAAATTATATCATGTTAAAAGAAACTATAGGCAATAAACCAATATTGATATTAAATATAGTCCAAATCCCTTTGAACCTAAATTCAAAAGAATGGAAAAAAATAATAGAACTACAAAAAGAGATAGACAATAACAAGATCATTGCAGGTGATTTTAATGACCATCTTGGTTTTGGATAAGAGTAATCAAGTTAGATAATAAATTAAGTAAGTCTAACAGGAAGATAAACAAAAAAGGAACATATAGAACTGAATAAATTGCTATAGAAAGCAAAGCTAAAATAAATATGGCTTCTTATAAATGGGACTGCTAAAGAATATACATATTCTCAATATTATATGGATTTTTTCAAAAAAAAATCAATAAGAATAAGTCATAGAGACAGTTCAAACAAATGTAAAAATGTAAACAGAAATAGTACATGTATAAACCATAATACAATAAAAATAACAAATTTCAGGAATCACCAAAGACAGATTAAAATGGAGACATCATTCTAAATCAAAGTGAAAGAAGAAATCATAGACATAATTGATCATATGAAAGAATATGACAATGATGAAGCAATTTATCAAAATTTCTAGATTGTAACTGACAGTCCTCACAGGGAAAAAAGCATATTCTTACAGACATATATTAATAAACATAGAAAAAAAGCAGATTTAATTAACTGAACATGTATTTTTAAAAATAGAAAGCCAACAAATAAAAAAGATAAAATACATAAAAGGTGACATTAAAAATTAGGATAGATATAAATTAAAATAAGAAAAACAGAACGATTAAGATTAAAACTAAAAGTTAATTCTTTATAAAAAAAAAAGCTGATAGACCTTTTGTTAATGTGATTTCTTAAAAGAGGACAAAAAAACATTAAACAACGAAGTAGTAAACAAGCTAAAATTTTCAGTAAGACCAGAGGAAATAAAATGTGAATTATCTGAATTTGCTATGCAATATGGTAATAAAACTGAAAACAGAACTGGAATGTTAAATCTAACAGCTTCATAGAATTAAAAGTGAGAGAGACTAATTTTTCACCTTTAAGAAGCTGTAGAACAGGGGATTTCTTTACTCTTTTTGCATGTCTTATATTCCAAGTACAATTTAGGGAAGTTTATGGACTCCTTATGTTAACATTTTAAAATTATCAGAGCAGGAATGATATAGAAGGCTTTAGGAGAGAAAAAAATGTTTTGAATAGCTCTTGAAGGTAATTTGATAAAGAATCAAGTAATTGAGAAAAAAGGGGTTGTCTTGCAATAGTAGACTAGTTGCGATTAGTGACTATAAATATGTAGTAGAGTCAGTCAGCATAATTGTAGCTTTCTCTAGTGGCATGTGAAAAAAGATCATAGAAAGCAATATATGGTGGCAATCTAAGGTTGCAGTTTGGCAAATTGTGAGTAATAGAAAAATAGGACTGCGGATTTAAGTGTGGAAGAGATGTATACTTGCAAGATTAGGAAAGAGGAAAATCAATGTTAGAGCTTTAGGATAAAGGCCAAGATGATGGCCTAAAAGGATATCCAAGTCCCAGTGAGAACAGGAGTGAAGTTTAGGTAATAAGAGTGAGGGAGTGATAGGTGGTTGATTTGCAGTATAATTTTGATATCATTTTCCAACCTAAAATGCAATAGGGACTTAGGACTGGTTGTTGGGTCTGTTAGTTCTCTTCAGGTAGATTTCTGTTATGGCTTGGATGAGTGGATCAGAAATGTAAAGAAAACTGACTGTGATATATGGCGACTAGGTCTCAAATTTCACCTCTGATATTTATGTTCTGTGTGACTTTAGGCAAGATGCTTAACTTCCTTGATAATTTTTTTCTCTTCTGTAAAATGAGGAGTTTGGACTACTTGGTCTTGGAGTTCTCTTCTAGCTCTAAATTTATGATCCATGTCCTGGAAAGACATCAGATATTTCTCTAATTTATGTTAGGTCTGTAGACTTCTGAAGGAAATCACCAACCACCAATTCTATGTTGCTGTTGTTGTTTTCCCCAGTCTATATGTTTCACCAAATGGTATCTATGGCTCTACATCGTCTTTCCTCAGTGAAAGTTAGATCTTGCTTATTGTTATGATTCTGTTTCCATTTCTATAGGAAAAAATCTCCTACATTTTAATATACAGATGCACTACATGATACTTACAGAAATATGAACATCAAATGCTTTCTGTAGGTCTCTGCAAAATTTCATTGTCTCTTCACATTTATTTGAGATAAAATTGTCAGTACTTTACCTAATTATACATTTTCTCACTAACTCCTGGGACTCATCTCTTGGACAAACTTCCTGTCTGCGTAGATGAATTGAAGGCTGTCTCCTAGAGCTCTTGAGGGAAGCTTCTTTTAGTCTGAGTTTCCTATCCTTTTTAGTAATTAAATCACACAATCTGTTAAACTGTCTTTAACTGGAATTTAGCACATTCTTTGCTGTGCCTAAAACTGACAGAAGCAAATAGAAAACACTAGACAAGTCCAAATCAAATCAACTAATTATATCTATCTACCTTATATCCCATTGCCAGTGGTATCCAGTTATCTCTCTATATTTCCATAACTGCTTGTCTCTTTTAAGAATTCTTGAAAATCCAAGATTGGTTTACAAACTGAAACTATTCAGTACAACTACATTTCCTTTCCACAAAGCTGTTTTACCCCCATACAACAGACTTGCTTTTTTATGGAATGTTATTACTGATGGAAACTCCTTTATTCTAAAAGAATACATTTTAAATAACCAGAGCATAGTTTGTCCATAAAAGAGAGGTGACACTGAATTTCCCCAGGCAAAGAAGAATTTCATTACTTATCAACTTTTTATGACTTTATATTAGCAATGGTGCTACTATAAACTTAAAAAGAATATAATATTAGATGCTATTCTCTAAGTGAGTTAATGTATACCTGTTATTGATGCTAAGTTTTCCCTCTGATGAGTTCAAAAGATTTAAAATATATAGATCTTGATTATTCTCACTGGCTTATAAAAAGACTAGAAAATAAATGTTTTCATTTTCTTTCTTTGGCTTTCTAAGAAGAAAGAATATTTACACTACATGACTCACAGCTGTTCTGCTCTCACACTCCCAGGATCCTAATCCTAATTTCAAAGGTATGAGGACAGTAGAGATACAGAACTGGAGAATTTAGTAGTTATTTTTATAATATTCCTCCATCCTTCTAGAATTATCAAGACCTACATTTCTCAGAACTAAAAATTTGTATGAATATATATAAATAGATGTATATTTATATATACATATATACAAAATATAACATGTGTCATATGTATACATACACACATTCATATACTCTATTTACATCCATGTGCATATACATGTATGTATAAATACACACACACATATATATACACACATGTATGCATATATATGAATTGTCAGGAGATGAGAGGTAGTGACAAAAAGGGGTCGAATGTTGTCCATTTTATTCCAGAGCAGATTGCTTTGAGTCCTGAATAAAAATATCAAGATTTCATATTCCTAAATTGTTTTAGCAAAGTGCATTGTAGAATATCTTTTGTAAATGTTTTTATTTTGTAGATGAGGAAACTGAGGCTTATGTAATCTCAGCCATCTCAGACATCTACAACAAAATTTCTTTTGCATCTGCAAAAGTTAAGCAGTACTTCCAGAACATTTCACCAAAAAATATTTTTGGTGAGTAACATGAAACTTACCTTCAAATCACCTTGTTTAAGTAAATCCACTGTTGTGAGAAGAAACCTCAGAACCTCTTTGTGTTGTAAGAAGGCAGAGAGTGTAGAGGAGTCAGTTCAAACCAGCTAATCCGAGCCAATTGTTAAATCTTCCATGTGAATATTACAACTCCAAAATCAGCAAAAGCTATAAATCTGACCTTTATTGTTTTGATTATCTACACTTAGTAAAGAAGGTGTTAATAATACAAATTAAACTTAGAAGTATAGCCTGTGCATATCTTTTTTTCTCCTTTTTCCCCTCCCCCCACCCCAATCTGGATGACCTGATTGTTAAATATTTATTAGCACACCACTGGCAGATACTCCAGGAACACCTTGTGCTCTTGCTGGGAGAGACTACTGTCTTTCTGGGCCATCAAGGTGAGGGGAGGCTAGGAGGGAGTCCCTTTGTAAGGCAGCTTCTGGCAAGAATTAGGAGGAAAAGTATATCATCTTGATTGCTTCCTCCTTTAATTAATTAGTCTTGCTGCCTTGGTATTAAATTTGATTGTTTCAGTCCTACTGAAGGAACAGAAACAGAAAGATTCATTGGAAATCATATGAAGTTCTAGAGTTCTAGAGTTTGCCATTGACTCAACTGCATGACTTGGGGCAAGTTTTCTAACTTTTCTTCCCCTCAATTTTCTCAATTGTAAAATTAAAAGGTATAACTAAAGATGGCCTTTAATATCCTAACCATCTCTAATTCCATGATCCTATGAATTGAGGTACCCTGGTAATTTTCATGCCTCAGGTAAAATTCTTCTCCCCACTTCAGCTTTTCACATATATTTTTGTTTGTGTGTGTCTTGTTTACCCCTACTAGAATGTAAGCTCCCTGAGGAGAAGGATTCTTTCTTTTTCATATGTGTGCCTAGCACAGTGCCTGGAACATAATACATCCTTAATAAATGTTTATTCACTATTGACAGTTATGCACATTTCATGAATCAGGCCTGGTGTATGTATGTAGACAATATTTCTGATTCAATTATAGCATATCTTCTCTTATCCCTTCTGTTTCAACCACTACATAAAGTTGTTCAGAGGGAATAAAATAGTCTTTTTGCCCCCAGTTAAGTGCCTTAGTAACTTCTCTTAAACTCCATTTTAAAATGTCTTTATATTTGGTTCTCTTCCCCCATTACTTTCCTAAGGCAATAGCTTCCTGAACATTGCACAGATGTTTTTCCCATTCTCTGGCATAGTTATTTTTCAAGTGGCTTCTTAGAGCAGATGTTCCCATGTGTCTTTGTACCCTCCTTTCAGCTGATGCTTTTGCATCTTAGGAAAAAAATAGTATTTAGAAAGAAGAAAAAATATTAAAAAGGATCAATTACATGGCTACTATTATTTGATTGTAGAGAGAAATTAAAGACTCGTATATTTGTATCTTTTCTCTCTAGGTTGTTGGAATTAGAGTCTATAGTGGTTGCTATGTCTCAACACCATTAGGTCCTTACCTTATTAGCTTCTTTTAGGATAAACGAGGAATTTATTATTCTAGCAAAGTGATGGTCATATACTATAACATGATAGTTACAATCCTAAAAGTCTGAAGAAAAAACAAATCTTAGTATGAAGAAAAACAGCTTTTATAAATACTATCACATAGAAGAGGGATGTAGCCACTTTAGATTTAGAGTCAATTGATTTGGTGTTGTTTTTAAAATTTAAATTACAGGTTTACCAACCTAGGATATTGCCTGACACTACTTGAAGATTGTCATTTCTTTTAAAAGTAATACTGCAATCTAGAGGAACTATTTTTAAAAGTGTGGAAGAAAGGATTAATCTCATGAGACTGTACATGAAAATATGGCTATGTTTGTTGAACGCACTAAACTACCTCTTTGTAGATATCATACATATTCTGTCATTCTGATATCTGACTCCTCAGAATCTTAAACTATGACTGCTTATTCCATTAAATCAGAGCTCTCTTTGGATTCTAGTTCCAACTTTTCTTTGACCCTGCAGGCATCTCCTATGTCTCTTCTCCCATTACTTTATACTATAGACTATAGACTCTGGCTTGGTTTGACAAATCAAATACTTCTCCTCCCAGCTATGCAGATGAACTTTTCTTTCACTTCCTGTACCCCAAACCTGAAACTCCTCAACTTGTATAACTGAAGTTCTACGCCTCAACTCATGAACAGGCCTGTCTTTAATCCCTTTCTATAAGAAAAAAATGTAGTTGTTCTTGTATCCCCATTCCCTGATATTAATATGTGCTAATTGATTAACTGATTTGACTTGTCTTGGAAGTCTTCAGTTTTTCTTATCTAATAGAATGTAAGCTTCTGAAGAACAGAGACTATCCCATGGGTTGTCTTTTTATCTTTAGCACAGTAGTGCTGAAAACAGTAAGTAAATAATGAGTATTTGTTTAAGGAAAGGATGAATATGTAAATGAGGATTAGTAGCATATCTTTTAGTAATGAGCAAAAATGTAATATAGGTTGGAATGATGTAGGCAAGAAGTTTAAAATGAATTTATGGTCTTGAACTCCAGTGGAAGAATGTTCAACAAGTTAGAAAACCAGAACGAGTTATAGAATGTCCATACATGTTCCACGGTATCTATGGGATTATCCTCAGCTGAGAAAAATAATAAATAATGTTTTAAATGCTGTTTAAGAAACTAGTATTTTCAATGTAACTTTTATGGAAATGTTTTGCATAACTTCATATATGCTTTCTCAATGGACACTAGAGATGGGGATGAGGGGAGAGAATCTGGAACTCAAAGTTTTAAAAACAATGTAAAAAATTGTTTTCAATGTAATTGAGGAAAAATAAAAATGTTTTTAAAAAATAAAATGATTTTTAAAAAGAAACCAGTATTTTACAGAAATTCCTACTTCTAAAATTATCCAAATTTAGATTATTCTATCTAAAACTTATATTAAATAATAAAAGGTACAGGGGAATCCCTATGTTCAGATAACTAAGTTTCAGTAATATAGCTAATGCAGGTCAAGAAGATGCCATTTACCAATATTGTCAAATATAAGGCACTATGGTTTAGAATCAATAGATCAGGGGCAGCTAGGTGGCACAGTGGATAGAACACCAGCTCTGAAGTCATGAGGACCTGAGTTCAAATCTGATCTCAGACACTTAACATTCCCTAGCTGTGTGACCCTGGGCAAGTCACTTAACCCCAATTGCCTCAGCAAAAAAAAAAAAAAAAATCAATAGATCATAGCTGGGAGAGATGATAAAGGTATTTAACTGGTGCTCTTAGTTGATAAATGGGGAAACTGATACTAAAAGAGATTAATTGGCTTTTGGAAAGTTATACTGGCTGTCAATGGCCGAGCCACTATTGGTTTTCCAATTCCAAATCCAGTGCTTAGTCCTTTGTATCAGGCAACATTTTAATAGAAAGAGCATTGAATTTAGACTCAAGGAATATAGATTTGAATCCTTGCTCTGACAACTTGTAATTTTGTGACCATCTCTCAATCTACTTTCCACATCTGTAAAATAGCAATAATAGTACTCACACTACCTTTTTTTTATCAGGGTTTTTAAATCTCAAAGTAGTGTGGAAGTGTATTATTATTATCTCAATCATTATGATAAATAAAAGTATTGCTAGAAATTTAATATTTTAGGTTTTTAGTTTCCTTTACTTAAAGGGATTTTTTTCTTCCTTGAATTTCTATTGCCTATAATTCCCTACATCTTGTTATTATTTAGCCTTTCTAGGAGCTAGAATCTCAGAAAATTATCCTTTTATCCTATTTCTATAAGAATGATGAATCCTTTCTTGCTTTTTTCATTTAGTAACTTGTTGATAATGAGTAGAAAATATCGAGTCCTTCTTCATTGATTGAAATGAGTACATAAAAACTATGTCTTCTGGGAAGAGGATTCTTTTTTTTCAATGAGTGAAGGAAGAAAAATATTATTTTTAAGAAATAGAAATTTCTTTTAACTATTAACTTTTTTTTTTTTGCTGAGGCAATTGGGGTTAAGTGACTTGCCCAGGGTCACACAGCTGTTACGTGTCTGAGACCAGATTTGAACTCAGGTCCTCCTGACTTCAGGGCTGGTGCTCTATCCACTGTGCCACCTAGCTGCCCCTAACTATTAACTTTTAACATGTGTCTTCCCACATGATAAATATTACAAAAAATCATCTTCCTAACAAATTCCTGCTCTGTGTTCCCACATGAGAAGATAAGAATCTATCCTCTTTTCTAGGGTATGTAATTTCAGCTGAGGGCTTACATAAATTCAAAATATTATAACTTTAGCATGGAGAAATTGCTTTGTTCATCTGTTTTTAATTTTATGCATATATGTTTTAAAATATCTTTGTTTTTAGCTAGATTTATGACTTCATTGGTAAAGGGAACTCCCCATGAGAAAGTTCTTCCATTGAAGATCAAGATTTCTAATACAATTTATAAATCTAGTGAGTTACCTGGGGCAGACAGAGATTAAGTGCCTTTTCCACAGTTACATAACTAACATGTGTCAGAGGCAACGTCATCCTGATGCCTATGCCAACTCCCTAAAAACCACACCATAGTGTTTCTTTTTAATTTTAAAGATTATTTTACAATTAAAGTGTTTTGGGGAAAGGAATAAAAGGAACCTGGTTTCTTTAAAAAAAATCAGGAGTTTGGTTAGTGAACTGGAAGCTTGATAAAGAAAAAGCAGAAAAGGCTTTAATGTATAAACTTAAGCTTGTTTTTAATGAATCACACCAGCTGTTGTTTCAAAGGGCAGGAAGCTAAAGAAGAGAGGCAGTCAGGTGGAAGAAAATCTGATGGAAAAGGATATTTACAGGGACAGATAAGCTGGCAAATGGAAGACTTACATGTCTGTTATCATGCTCTTTCTACTTTTGGCCATGAAAAGAAGAGAATTGAATAGGACACGACATTTATCTGTGATTAAATTAATCATGCCTATGAGTAGCCAGTCTTTTTGGACCATGAGGTTATAAGCCAGACATAATTCTCCACCTGGTTGTAGTATAGCCAAATTACAGGTGTAATCCTGCAATCACCAATGTACAAGAAGTGGACAAATGCCACATCAGCAAAGATCCCATCTATGATATGCCATTCCTCTCGTAAACAAATGTGTCCTTCACAATAGGAAAGAACTGAGATTCCTAAATTCAAATATTCTCTTTTGCTACATTTGTATCTTTACCTAAATGATATTTCTCTTAGAATTTTTCCTCTTAGAATTCTCTCAATAAATTGATCCTATTCGAACTCATATAGAAACATCTTAACAGGCTTCTGCCATAACTGAAAATCAACAGAAATTAAACTAAGAACAAGAAAATCATCTTCCAATTTTTTTTTGGTGAAGACAACCTACAATTGATTGAGAGTCACCATTATGGTAAATAGCAGAGGACTCCTGTATACAATATTTGCATGTTTCTGGAGAAGCTGGTGAATTACTTGAACTCAGAAATTCTGAGCTTCATTATGGCTAAAACAATTATGTCCAACCCAAGTCTAGCACTAATATAATGAGCCCTAACAAATCAAGCATCAAAAATACTCAAAAAGGGGTAAACTAATTTAGGTCAGAAACAGAAGAGGTCAAAGCTTCTGTACCAGATTAGCAATGGGATCAGGTCTATGAGTAACTATAGCATTTCCAATTGGGGTGAAATAAGGAAACCAAATCTCTGTAGAGAAGAAAAAAGAAAAAGAGATATAAGCAGGGAGATGCTGATGACAAAGACAGAGGCAGAGATGAGAGAGTCAGCATGTCATAATAGACTACCATACTTTTGGTCAAAAAAATTGTGTCACAGAATCCTGCTTCAGATGTTCATTGTTGTTCAGTGGCTTTCAGTCATGTTTTACTCTTTGTGACCCCAGAGAGTTTTCTTGGCAAAGATATTAAAGTGGTTCACCATTTCCTTCTCCAGGTTATTTTACAGATGAGGAAGTTAAGGCAAACAGAGTTAAGTGACTTGTCTAGAATCACATAGCTACTAAGTATCTGAGGCCATACTTGCATTCAGGAAGATGACTCCAAGTCTAAAACTATAGTCACTGCACCGCCACCTCAGATGCTTACTAGTTATGTGATCTTTAGAAGAGCACTTTTCTCTGAGTTTTTATTGCTCCATCCAGAAAGTGGGTATTTTAAGACTCGTGATATATTTCCTATGAAGTTGACATGAGGATTGAATAAGAAAATATACTGAAAGTACTTTTCAAACCTTGAAGTGTCTGTTATTTTTGTTAATTATTATCATCAGTTTTCAATCTAGAAAGGTCACTGGACTCTCTCACAAAATCATTAGATGTATTCTAAACACAAATAAAAGTTATTTAAGAATTCATTCATTTGGATTTTCTCTGGGAATGGAGTCTGAATCCAGTCCATGATCACAGATAATGGAGAGTTGAAATAACATATTATATCCACATGAGAAATTCTTTATTCTCCAGAGTCTAAACCAAATAAAATGCTTCACTATGTCTGTTACATAAAGAATGTGAAAAGAATAGCTCATTTAGTAGTTCTTTAGATTCCATGAAACAAGTATTATTATTAACATTTTACATATGGAGACACTGAGGTTTGGGAGAGATGAAGAGATTCATCCAGTCATTTAGCTAAGAAATTACAATATCCAAGTTCTTTTATTGGTACTCTGATTCCAAGTTCAGGGCTATTTTCCCCATATCTCTACTGCCTCTCAACATAATTCTCGCCATAGTTTAAATGACTACCTACCTATAAAGAAATAAGAACTACATTCCTAGAAGTAATGGACTTTCCTTCCCAGCCCTGCCCCAATGTAATTCCATGATGATGATGAAAATGATGATAATACTGGCATTTACATAATGTCTACTATGTGCCAGATAATGTGCTAAATGCTTTACAAATATTATTTCATTTTATTCTCACAATAATCCTGGACATGCTATTATCATTTCCATTTTATAGTTGAAGAAACTGTGGCAAGCAGATATTAAGTGACTTGTTTAAAGTTACACAACTAGTGAGTGTTTGAAGTCAGATTTAAGTTGAGTGCTTCTATACGCTATACCACCTGGTTGTTTCTTAGAATGCAAGACTGGGAAAAGCAAACTCATCATTATATCAAGAAGACTTTCACACCTTTCTTAAATGGGAATTCTCATTTATTTTTGAACATACACAAATCGAATTTCTTTTTTAGAAAAGGTATATACAGCAACTAGTGTAAGTATCCTAGCAATGCTTTTGTGAGTTCATTTCACTTCCAGGAATAGTTCTTAAGATTGGGCATAATTAAAGCAGTAAATGACAAGGATTTAACTAAGTATAGATGCAGAAAGATCATGAGCTGGGGTTCCTGGCAAAACTTACAGAAGCATGCCCATTATCCATTTCCATAGGGAAAATGATCCCCTAGCATGTAACAATACATCCAACTCATGCTCTCTGTAGGTCTATGAATTGCTCTGTAGAGCTACAGGACTCTTTTCCTTCCTAAAATAATGTCCTTGCTATAAGTGTTCCACTCTTATGGGAGCTCAGGTGTTCTTTGAATCCTTTCTTTTTTGCCAGTTTTTAAGACTAGGAGAAGATGTTGACAGCAAGTTTGCCTTACCTTTCTTCAATAATTTTCTATCTTTTAAAAAAAAGCTTTAAAAGTCCCATGCAAGTGTATCATCTTTAAAAATATTTTTTTCATTCCTCCCACTCTAAACAGCAACTAAACCAGTCTAATTGGTACTTTGTAAAAGTTTGAGCATATTGACAAAATCTTCAGCTGACTACACATAATCTTGCTTACACAGTGCAGCATTGAAAAATGATTGAAATGTCCTGAAAAAAAAATACTAAAAACAGAGTCAGAAAAGGATACACATAATAAAAGATTCACTTTAGACAAAAGCTACATTGTGTGTATGAGGGGAAAAAAATGAAAGAATACACAAATAGTAGCAACAGCAGGGAAAGTTCAGAAGTAAGGAGGGGAAAGTCAGCTAGTATTGGAAGAGGGCCTATAGAACTTGTTTGAATCAGTTGTGAAGAAGTGAAAACAATTAGTATTGACAGAAGCAGAATATAAGAGATGCAACCACTCACAGAACAAATGATAGTACAGATGTTTTAGGTGACATTATATTTGAAGTACCTTAGGCTCAAAAGCCAATTGTGAGTATCCCAGATAATTTTTTTAGATTTCAATAATAGTATATATGACAAGAAACAGAAGGTCATGTAATGAGGGTCAATGATTTTTTATGGACATCTTGAATGTTGCACAGATATCCATCAAGTACTAAAAGGAATTTGGAAAAGCCTTCTTTCATAGATCCTCTTAGGAAGGCAAATGGAAATATACAGCCAACAATTACTAAGGATCACAGGGTATGTATAGTTTGTGATATTCCCTGATGAGATTCTGGACTTAATCCATCAATCAATCAGTAAGCATTTATTAAATGTTAACTATTCACCAGACTATCCATCAAAGTATAAAAGTATTTCAGCATCTATAATCTGTAATGTTCCATGTATTTCAAATTATTTTTATAAACATCACTAAGTATAGCACTTAATATGAAGTGACTTTAATGAAATGAAATTTGTATTGCCCAAGGATTGTTTACATGGAGGCATCTAGAGGTGCTTTTTTACATTATGGTCCTTTAATTTAAATAGACATAGACTACAGATTTGATGAAAATAAAAAGGAGAGTTAGAAAGAAGGACCCATTTTAAAGATGGAGAAACAATAAAGCTTGGTTGAAAAGATTTTAAAATTCTAAATATGCATTAAACAATGTCATTTTGCCCTGATGATGACTTACAGGATCCTGGGGTAGGTTAATTTCAATCACCCAGATTGTTGCTCCTCAGTTCTACATCCTTGGCTCTGAGAAATAAGTTTCAGTCCTGAATTGGGGCAGATATAGCTATTCTTCCTTTCAAGACCTAGCATGCTGTTTTAACTATGAATATCCATTTAAGTGGGTGAGATAGTAATTAAGTGAGATAATAATGTAAATAGATTAGCTAAAAGCAGAATAAATTTTAAAATTCTAGACATATATTACAAATTATATTCTGCTGCTTCCGAATTATATCTACTTCTCAAACCCCCTCTCCCCACTAAAGAGAGACAAACATACAGAGACAGAGAGACACACACAGATGAAGATGCAGAAAGAAAACCTCTCAGATTGGAGTACAGGTCCTTCCTCTTCTGCATTCCATCTATGGCATGGAATGGAAAAGCCAACTCAGTGGTTCATTTTCTCGTATTAGCATCCCCATATCCCAGTGATTCATGTACGGGATAAAAGAAACTCACAAAAGATTGTATAAACCAGTATGGCATAGTGCTATTTTGTCCTTCAGAGATCCTCAAGGATACAGAGGCATGGACAGCTAGGGCAAGGGGAACTTTATCTTCAGGTCCTAGAACTCTACTCTAAGTTCTTGGCATCTGTCTGGTTCCTAAACTTGCCTGTCTTTGAAGCTTCTTCCCTTTCACTGGAAATGGAGCATTCTTTAAAGTTTTTAGAACCTACTGACAAGGGGAATAAATAATTGTGTTGTTGTGGGCACCATTGTCTCTATCTCTTCCTTACCTTCAAACTCTATATGGCTAAGTTCCTTCCTCTGCTGTCTATATCAGAAAATTCTAGGTGTTATTCATCTTGAAAAGTAAAAGAGATGAAGTTATCTATCTTAAACAATCAGTCAAATATCACTATTGAAAAAAGCCATTAGCTGAGAACTTGAAAGACATAAGAGTTAGCTCTAATTCCTTTTTTTTTAGTAATAGCATTGCTATTAATCTTAATCAATCAATTGGCATCTATTAAGTGCCTACAATGTTATATGCCAAGCACTAGACTTAGCTTTAGGGATACAGAATGAAAATGAAGCAGTTCCTGCTTTTTCATTTTAGCTATGTGCATCCACTTAAGTGGGTGACATAGTAATTAAGTGAGATAGTAATGTAAATAGATTAGTTAAAAGCAGAATACATTTCAGAAAGCAGTTCATTTTAGTCTAGTGAGAGGCATATATAAGCTAATGTGAGATGTATATGCATATGCATATATTTATGTAAATTCATTTACTTTCTTTTACTATGTTTGTTTTATGTGTGTATGTATATGTGTGTATATGCATACAGATATGTGTGTATAAATGTATCTCCCTATTCTTCACAGTGCAAATGATTTGGTTCCTTTAATTCACTTTGTATTATTTTGCATAAAAATATATATACATATACATATAATATGTGCATATGATACAGAATAATAAAGTAAACATATATGCTATCTTTTATAGATTTTATATTTTGAGCATGTACAAAATAATAAAATAGAATAAAGGAAACCAAATTCATAGACCCTCTAGTTGAAGAAAGTTTGGATGAACCCAAAAGAGTTATTGATTTTTTGGGGGTGGGGTGGGGTGTACTAGTGTATAAAGGAGAGTGGAAAGATGATATAACAGATCTAGAATTAAGAGGGACATTAGAAGCCAACTAGTCCAATTCTCTCATTATACAAATGAGGAAACTTTGGCCTAAGAAGTGTAAGTGGCTAGCTCAAAATCATACAACTAATATCAGAAGTGGGATTTGAACATAGGCCATTAGAATATGAGTTCTTTGAGAAAAAGATGGTCTTACTTATCTGTATGTATCCTCAACATTGACTACAGTGAAAGCACTTTATAAATGTGATTTTCTTTTATTTTAATTCCAATATTCAGCTTTATTTCTGTGTAATAATAGACACACAAACACACACACACATACACACACACATATATATGTATATGTATATATACATATTATATATATTACTTCTCTTTTCACTAGTGAAGCATATCAATGAGTTAAGTTGGGGATTACTATGGAAAAAGTGGGGAAGATGAGACATGGCTAGACATTTTCTATTGACATAAGAGTTACTATGATATTTATTTCTGCCATTTTCAATAAGACTTAGAAAAGAGCTGGGACTTCAGTTGCAAAAGAATTATGTTATGTTTGAACTCTATGCAAACTTCAGTACTGCCTTCAAAAAAAAAAAAAACTCAATCAAACATTTGAGTATGTCTTTGAGCAAACCATTTGGAGCATGGCCTGTCCTATTCTATGCTATTGGCTCCTCAGAGAAAGGTGGAGGAAAAAAATTAAAATCAGCCTCTAATTAAAATAATATTAATTATAAATTAGTGGACTTGAGCATAAGACTGTGAAAGTTTGCTAGACTCTTTATATTCATTATCTCATTTAATTCTGAAAATGATCCTAGTGAAGGCAGACACTAACAAATATTAATAAGTCCATTTTATATATGAAGAAATGAGGATTTCAAGAATTTAGTGACTAATGGTTAGATTCAATTTCAGATCTTGCCTGACACTGATCTAAGGTTTCTTTCCACTACATCATACTGCTTCACAATTCAATAATATCTAAAGGTACAATTCAATGCCATTACTTCTAAATCTTCTATTTGTCCCAAAGAAATATACAGAAAATAAAGAAAGCCTCAATCTTGATTTGTTTGGCCTTGAATAAGCATATAGTCAATTTTAACTTTCTGATTTTTGGAATGAAGTTTTGAAAAGACAGGTGTACTCTATTCCTCTCCAGTATCCCTCTTATCCTACTTTAAAAATATCTAGCTCCCCTGATGCAATGAGTGTTTATTATAGATCCTTAACTACTTGGCAATAGGGTTGCCAGTGGGAGATCAGCAAAGAAACTTAAAACTAGTGGTTAGAGCCACTGCCAATAGATGGTCAAAAAGAAATTAAGATAAAGCATCTCTAAGAGTATAATTAGTGATCCAGTAAGAAAACAGAATTATTTTTACTTTTAAAAAGAGATTCTCTACACATAGGAGTATAGCTATTGTGTGTTTTTTGAACCATAGGAGAGTAGTGTTATCATTGTCTTCATTTTGCAATTTAATCACTTTGGTAATGTCCAACTTTACATGACCCCATATAGGATTTTCTTGGCAGAAATACCAACCAGGTCATTTCATAGATGATAAAACCAAGGCAAACAAGGTTAAGTGACTTGCCAGTAAGAAAGTGTGTAGAGCCTTATTTGAACTCAGGAAGATGAATCTTGTTGACTCTAGTCTGAACATTTTATTCAGAACACTTACCTGTCCCTAATCAATATGCTATTATCTGCTTAAAATACAAAATAATGTTCCCCAAATACCTAAGACAACCCTTTGTTGGACATGGTATGGAAAAAGGCAGTGCCAATTAATATTTGTTTTATAGCCAAGTACTTTTGAAAACAAAACAAAACTAAGTGGGAAAAGTAAATGAGGTAAATAGAAGTAACCAGAAGACCTTTACTCTCCATTTAATTTGCTAATACAGACACAAAACAGTGTCAAGTAAGTGAACAGTATAAAGTAAGTGAAACTTAATTGATAAATAGTATGGAACGTGAGAAACAAAAGTGCCTGAACAATATCTAGATCACAACAACATCAGCTGGAATCTCGATCTGTTTTGTCTACCTTCAAATGAGGTAGAGATAAGAAAAAGTGTTTTAGATATGGTATATTCAAACCCACATTTCATCTTTGTTTTACTTGGGAATGGGACATATGTTCCTACATAAATTTTTGCTAATGATCAGGACCTTGGACAACTGAAAATTTTAGATAATATGAAATATTGCCCTTAAATCACAAGATGTCACAGATGAAAGTGACCTTATCTATTCTAACTCCCTCATTTAAAAATTGAGCAAATTGAAGGATACAGAGGTTAAGTGACTTGTCTAAAATCACACAGTTTGTGTCACAACCAGAACTACAATCGATATTTCCTAAATTCTTGTCCAGTGATCTTTCTCCTATTCAATGTTGTCTGAATTTCTAATTTTTATGAAATACAGCATGATGTTGTGGCAAAGGATAAAGTTACTGATTTACAGTATCACTGATCTATATTTGGAAGGGATTTTTGAATCCATTCAATTCAACCCCCTTATTTCATAGTTGAAGAATTAAGGCCAAGAAATGTTGAGTGTATTACCAAATGTCATTCAGGCAGTGAATAACAGAGCTGAGGTTTGATCCTAAGTCATCTATCACCAATACTAACATACTTTCCCTGCATCCTACTCCTTCCCATAGGAGTAGAACTTGTAGTCAGATGACCTTAGTTTGAATCCTCTCTCTGATACACATTAATTTCGTGAACAGGGACAAGTCATTTAATCTTTCTTAATATCAGTTTCCTCGTCTGTCATTTAGAGCTAATAATTGATAACACATCTCATAGTTGAGAAAACACCTATTAAATTAAAGTGCTATAGAAATGTGAATTGTTGTGTAACTTTATTCTTAACTAATTCTTTATTCTTAACTAATTCTGGGATTAAGAAATTACTATTGTCAGGGTTGGGGTAATTAAGCATTTAAAGTTTATAATTTTATGTTAGTGTTAAGTTTGTCATCAACATTCATCTAGAATTACCATATGGTTATGTATGCTGTAACACCATAAGAATCCAAGAAACCTCCATGGGCTAGTAGAAAAATGTATGGATGGCATGGGTAGGCTATAGTATGTTACTAATGGTTGAACTACACTTGGATAGTGTCATGAGAGATGTTATTGAGTCCATGTATAACTAAAAAATGAGACAGGCTGGTCATGTAGTGATAATGGCAAATAATCATTTGTCAGTTTAAAGTGACACATTGATGACAGTAAGATATGAAAAGAACCAGGGAAAGACCTCTAGTACATTGACTTGGTGCTCTATAAGGAATTTATAAAAAGACATAGGCAGGAATCATATGCAATAAAAAGGTACAGAGGTCACTTTATGGACATTACTAGTCAGAGTTAAATGAAAGGATGAATTAAAAATTCACCAAAGACCGCTCTTCTGATTCTTCTAGATTTCTCTACAAACCTCTAGACCCTGAAAACTCACTTTTTCATAGAAGCCCTTTAGCTTTAGATTTTATATATTTAAATAATAACCCTGTCTCTAGAACCTCTCCTTCTATTTGTCTACTTCTTCCCAAAACTTCTATTTTAAGGAGGACTTAAAGGTCTTAGAGGTCTTCATACCTCTTTAGACTGTTCTCTGGATTATCTAGAATTTTCTCTACCATGTTTATAATTCCTTTCCTCTTTCTCTCCCTTTTATGTTATCTTCTTATATTAGAATAAGTCTTTTTTTCTTTTAAATTTTCCTTTTTTATTTAGGAACTTGACAAATATGAACATTTGAATATTAAGAGAACAGAAAATTAGATTATGTATAAAATTGTAAATTTTGTGATATATAACTTATTTTAAAGTATATTTTAAATTTAGCTCAGTAATACCAAAATTTTTCTCCTTTTCTTTTATTCTTCTTTCAGTCTTCTATTATGTATTTTAATAGTATTTTATTTTTCCAAATACATGTAAAGATAGTTTTCATTCATTTCAACATTCATTTTTATAAGACTTTGTGTTCTGAATTTTTCTCCCTACTTCTCTTCCCTTCCCCCTCTTCAAGACAGCAAGTAATCTGATATAGGTTGAACATATTTCCACATTTGTCATGTTGTGCAAGAAAAAACAGACCGAAAGGGGGAGAAAGCATGAGAAAGAAAACAAACAAAAGGTGAAAATAATATGTTTCAATCCACATCCAATCTCCATAGTTCTCTCTTGGGATACAGTTGGAATTTTCCGTCTAAATTTATTAGAATTCCCTTGAATCTCCTCATTATTGAGATGAGCCAAGTCTGCTACAATTGATCATCACGTAATCTTATTGTTACTTTGTACAATGTTCTCATCCAGCATTGATACATGTAAGCCTTTTCAGGCTTTTCTATAATTAGATTGTAGTAGTCTTGGAGGCACTTCGTATAGTTCCTGGAACTTAGCAGATGATTAATAAAAACTTGTTGACTTGTGATGGCTCTGGAATCAATAAGAGTTAGGTTAATCTATTAATAAAATGGGCTTTAGCCTGGCATATATGACCACATCAACTTCTAGGCTTTTTTGCATTAACCAGATTCTGTGAATCAAAAGGAAGATCAGGCTGTTACAGCAAACATAGAGTTTGTCAGCACTCCTAATATAGTGAAGGATTTTTTAGAAGAGCACCACAGAATCTTAGAGTGGGATACACATTAACATCCTCTTCATGTGTAAGTATAAATCTTTACAATATCCCTAACAATAGGTATTCTAACTTCTGCTTGACAAATTCCTTTGGTCATGAGGAATTTTCTATTTCACGTGGAATTTGATTTTCAATCAGTTCTACATAGTAGGGATTTTCCCCTCTTATACTAGGATTCAGTCTTTCTTTGGGAAACTTTCATTTATTGTTCCTAATTCTGAATTCTGAGGACAAGCAAAACAAATTCAATTCCTGTTCCACAGACAGCTATCTTTTCCCTTTAAGTCTTCTCTTTTCTCAGCTAAAGGCACCAAAATTCTTCAACTAATGATCTTTTCACCTTGTTGCCATCTCTAGATGCACTCCAACTCTTTCACTGATTGAACAAGTATTTGTTAGGAGTTTGTTTTTATGTAAGATACTCTGCTAGGAATTACAAAGACAAAGTGAAAAAGTCTGCTTTCAATGGGCTTAAATTTTACTGAAAAGATACAGTTTTTATATGAATAAGAACAAGATGATTTAAAGCCAGAAAGAAAACTAATAAATAGGGAGATGAATATTCTTCTACAAGACAGGATTTTGTTAAACTAGGGTCTATGAACTTGGAAGAGAAACAGAGACAGACAGACCCCCACTGTATTTCAGTATAATTTGTCTCATTTGCAATCCTATATATTTTATTTTATTCATTCAAAAGTATTATTCTGAGAAGGGATTTTACCAGACTGCCAAAGAGGTCTATGACACATTATCCCTCTACTCCTCCCACTAAAAGCTAGTATCTTTTGTTCCAAAAATTAGTACCTGAGTTGAGTATTGAAGAAAACTAAGGATCCTAAGGAAAGGAAGTGTGAAGAAGCTTTCTAGATGCATTGAACAGTCTTTGATAAAGCATAGAGATTCAGAGAAGGAATACCAAGCTTAGAGTGCACAAAAAAAGACCAATTTTCCTGGATTAGAGATTACTTGAAAAGACATATCATGAAATAAGTCCAGAAAGGAAGATTAGAATGAGACTGTATGGGGTTTAAATACCACATTTAAAATTAGCATTGTATTCTGGAAAGTAAAAAGCCCATTAGAGATTCTGGACCATGAAAGTGACATGATCAGACCCATACTTTAGAAAGATCATTTTGGCATTGGAAAATGAATTTGAGACATGGGTGCAGGGGGAAGGACATTGAAATAATTCAGGCAAGAGTAAGTAGTACCTAATATAGGATAGTAGCCATGCCATGCAAGTATTATAGTGAAAAGAGGACATATGGAAAGAAGTTATAGGAATATATTTAGCAAGACTTTGTCAGTATTTTGGATATCAAAGGGTAAGTGATAGTGTTTTATTTAAAATTTTATTTAAAAAAAAGTTTTTATTTAAAATAAAAAAAACTGAACACAAGGCTCTATTTATAGGCTGACTAAGGGACAATATAATGGACATATATAGCATCTCAAGTTCTTTAAACTGTCATTCTACTACTGTAAACTAAGATTATGTTAGATACTATGTGTATGCATTTGTTGTGGCCATATCAAGCAATTTGACAAAAATTATACATGTGAAGTCAAGAAAAATTAAATTTCCATATGAGTCATGTTGTAAAAGAAAACAGACAAAAAAGAAAAAGAAAATTTGTTTTTTGCTTCTATCTACATTCAGATTCCATCAGTTCTTTCTCTAGAGGTAGAAAGCATTTTTCATCATTGGTCTTTCAGAATTATCTTGTATTTTTGCATTGTTGGGAATAGATGTCATTTATTGACATCTATTGTATATTGTTTATATTGTATATGTTGATCATCGTATAATATTACTGTTACTCTGTAAAATCTTCCCCTAGTTCTACTCACTTCACTGTGCTTCAGTTTATAGATATTATATTATAAACTTCTTGTTTACTATAACTTCTTATAGTTGATATGAGCAAAAATTATGGAAGGACCTAGCCCACTAGAAAGGTTTCAAATATGAATGTAATAATGGATCACATATCTCTTATTTGAGAACCACACTTGCTCAGTTTGGAAAGAATCTTCACCATGAGTGACACAAGTTATTGCAATTTTAAGCTGTAGCAACTCATAAAGATAATCTGATAAGACAGAATAAGATAGTAAGCTACATCCTTAACTCATGTCTTTCCTCACTCCAATCCGTCTTCAACTCAGCTATCAAACTGATTTTTCTTAATATATGGTCTAACCTTTTTACTATTCATGCTTAGTGAGCTCCACAGATTCCCATTTATATTCAGGATCAAATTTAAAATCACTTATTTGATATTACAGATTTTTCTAACAGACCATTCCTATCTTTCAAGTCTTAAAGCACACACACAGAAACATACACATACACACACATGTAATTCCCCATCATACACCCAACATCGTGGCTACATTGGCTGATTTAATATTTCTCAAATATGGCTCTCCACCTCTGCTCTCTGTGCTTTTGCAATTGTTGATCCTTATGTATGAGTTGTTCACCTCCTTATCTTTACCTATTAGGTTCTCTATGTCCCTTCAAATCCTACCTTCTATGGGATGCCTTTCCCAGCAGTCCTAGCACTTTACTCTCTAACTTGACATTCTAGCTACTCTGAATAGATTTTGTATGCACTTAGTTATTTGCATATTGTCTCCTCTGTTTGAATGTGAACTTGAGGACAGAGATGGTCCTTTGTAGCTTCTGTGCTTAGTGCAGTGTCAGGTATATGGTGAATACTTTGTAAATGTGTTTGGATTGTGTTAAAGTTGAATTGATTGATTCACTCAATCACATCATCTCAGAATAGTTAATGCTCAATCAATCAATTTCAATTATAAGCTTGAGTTTCAATCAATCAGGCACAGGCTTTGAAGTAAGTGATAAAAGAATTTGGAACTGAAGTGACTTTGCATGAAATTTTTTTTAAAAATTAAAAAGGATTGAGAGATTGAGAAATGTTGTTAATGTAGTAAGAATCATCTATAAATTATCAACCTAGTTGAGTAGGATGTCATTTGAGAGGCTGGAGAATGCTTGGTTTTCTAAACTTTCTTGGAGTGTGGAGAGAAACTTCACCTTCAGTCTTGGCCTGGACCTTCCCCTCATTACCCTCCCTTTTGGCTGAAAGAGGATTTTGGAAGCTTCCAGAGAGGTTGGATATTTATATCTTCCCATTAATATCCTAGCAATCTTTTTGAATTAACTGATGTCTATGTCTGCTTTAGGAGCCCAGGACAGACTAGGCATAGATTCATGTATTTACAAGGAATCTAGCAAAGAAACTATAGTATGTTTAAAGGGGATATCTTCAGTATCCCTTCAGTGAGAAGAAAAATATTTCCAGCATTCAGAAGTTGTGACTTTGCTACATATGCTTCCTAAACTTAAGCCCACTTTTCCCTGTATTTTGTATGCAATTACGAAAGAATTTGTCACAGAATTAAGTAGGATTTTATATGATTTTTTTTCTTATTTAATGCCTTAGTAAATAATTTTTAAAAGCTACTTAAGGGCAGCTAGGTAGTGCAGTGGATAGAGCACCAGCCCTGAAGTCAGGAGGACCTGAGTTCAAATGTGGTCTCAAACACTTAACACTTCCTAGCTGTGTGACCTTGGGCAAATCACTTAACCCCAATTGCCTCAGAAAAAAACAAACAAAAAAAAAAAAACTACTTAAGACTGACTAAAATGACTCCCAAATGATTATCTTTGGGGGAAAAGAGTAGCCCACTGGTGGGGAACATAAGATTGTAACATTAGAGACAGTTTCTCAGGGTTACTCCCTTCTCCTATATTTGAGAGCTATTTATAGAAAGTGAGATTTGGATAAGAATTCTCAAAGCTCAAATGGGGTACAATTAATTAGTTGTTTGAATAATCTCCATGCCAGCAAAATCATGGATTCTTAATGTGCTGAAGTCAGTTTCATACTAATAAAACTGAATCATTCTTCTAGCCTATAAGGGCTTTGGGATCCAAATTCTGTTATCCATCTTCAGTTTATAAATATTTTGCAACAGGAAGGCATGAGTTTAGTTTCCAATGTGAAGCTACCATAGAGAGACTAAGACAAGTTTAATTGTACATATAGGTTTATTTTATTCTTGTATTTATTAAATGCCTACTAAGTACCAGGTGCTATGCAAATCATTTTACAAATGTTAACTTATTTGATTCTCACAACAATCCTGCAAGATAGGTGCTGTTATGATTCCCATTTTGCAGATAGAGAAACTGAAGCATAAAGTAGTAAAGTTAAATGCCCAGGGTAGACATTTCCCTCAACTGTAATTTTGATATACTAAAATTACACCATTCCAGCTAAAATTGCCTTGTGGGTGAGTTTCCCTTTTGTTTTTCCTATCCTATAATTTCTGTTTATTAAATAAATAATAAAAATAATTCATTCTGTGAACTACTTTAAAATTTCCCAGACATAAGGACAAGGACTGGACCTGTAATTTCATTGATATTGAAAGCAAGTGAGGGAGATTCCACCAACGTAGATCATCACTTTCTCTGCAATTTATTGTTTTATAAAGATTCATGGAGCACATGGAAATTAAGTGCTTTGCCCAAAGTAACATGGCAAGTAAGTGTCAGCAGTAGAACTTGAATCCTAGTCTTATAAATTCTAAGATAAATTTCCTATACAGTCTACCATGCTGCCTATCCAGGTTACATCACAAAACTAATGTATATCATTTCAGGAGAGGGTAACCTTCTAGAAATCATAAGCTCATAGACTCAGAGATTGAAGGGAACACATAAGTCAACCAAGACCCAGAGTCTAAGTGACCTACCCCAAATCATAAAGCTATAATAAAATAAATGTCTGTTATGAAATGACACAATCATTTTGAAGAATGATCTGGAGAGCCCCAAAACTTATTAAACTATATCTATTCTTTGATGCAGCAATACCACTATTTGATCTATTTATAAAAATTATTAGAGAAAAAGGAAAATAATGTATATGTTCTAAAATGTTTATAGCAGCTCTCTTTGTGATGGCAAAGAACTGGAAATTGCAGAAATGCCTATCATTTGAGGAATGACTGAATGAGATGGAGTATATTATCATGATGGGAAATTATTGTGCTATAAGAAATGATGACCTAAATGATTTTAGAAAAACATGGAAAGATTTGCATGAAATAATGAGCAGAACCAAGAAAATATTATATACAGTAATAACAATATCATTTTAAGAATAACTTTGAAGGAATATACTATTCTATTATAAATACTCAAATTAACTATAAAGGACATATGAAAAAATATGCTATCTGCATTCAGAGAAAGAAATACACTTCACACACACACACACACACACGCACACTCCTATATGTCTCTAATAGTAGCCATCTATAGAATGGGAGGGAGGAAAGGGAAGAAAAAAGAAGTTAACATGATGGCTTTGCTATATATTTGAAAGCAATAGCAAATTGTGGATAGTACATTTATACTGTTATGAACAATAATCTTTTTATTTATTATGCTCTGGAAATACTTATTTTATTCCATAAATTAAAAATATTTTTAAAGTAACAGATACAGGATTACACCCTCTGCCCCTTTTATCATAATAACCTATTTATAGGAACCTTAGGGAGTTTCTCTCCTCTACCAAAAAATTTCATGAAGTGTGTTTGAACACACATAATGAATTTATACTAAATGCAGGCCAACAATAGAACAAATATGGCATAGGTTAGGAATCAGGATTACCCAGCAATACATAACTATCAGGCTAATGCTGGCTATTATGCAGCAGAGAGGGTTTTTAAAAGACATACAACATTCCAGGATTTAAGAAGATAGAGGACTTGTGTCAGATTCTAATCTTTCAAGTAAGACAGGCTGTTCAACAAACATAGCAGTGCATTTGAATGCAAAGGTGCAGTAATGGATTTTTCAAGCAATGCAATGATGAGCATTTGTGATTAGAATATAAGAGAAAGAGATAGTGATTTTGACTTCTAGAACTGAAGCTAGAGCCTTCCATTCAGGGATGTATTACAAGTCTTGACATCTCATCATCAGTATGAAATGCTAGGAGAAAAAAAAAGGACATTGTTCTCTCACCTGCACACACAAAAAATAGATAGCAACAACAATCCATTCCCACTCTCATTTCTCCTTTTTAGGAGCTTCAGAAATGAGAAGACCTAGTTAACAAAATGGTTCTGTTGAGCTTTTCACATCTGGTTTTGCTTGTTGATCTTTTTTTGAGGGGGAGAGGAGAGGAAAATAAAGCAACTTGATGGAGCTACCTTTCAATATCATTTTTAAATCACATTTTTTTGGACATTGGTGAACATCCAAAGGTCACAAAGTTTATTCTAAATTCCAGGCAATTCCAATTCATAAATAATTCGGGAAACAATCATTTCTTTATCTGCATTATCTCCAGGAAGTGACAGTATAATATGCCAAATGTGAGACTATGTAGAATACTTGTCATTTATATTCTTCCATGAAAGAATTACATCTGTGGTATAAGAAAAAGTTTACAACACTTGGTTTTGATAGCATGCTGATTACCACAAAATAAAGAAGTGTTTCAAATCTTTTTTTGTAGGGAGATGGATTCTCCTCCAACTTTTTATTGCAGCCTTGCTTCTCTACTAGAATATCATGTTTACAATTCATATTACAATCTTACAGTTGGCTTCTTTGGAAAGAATAAACTTAGAAATCTTTCTGCCCTCAAATATTTCACTACAACGTTGCTTGAAATTTCATCATTTAAGACATTTCTTTATATTAAGCCTTCCTTTTGGGGTTATCTCTAATTTGTCTTTTAGACAGACAGATAGATAGACAGAAAGGTAGTTGGAGACAGACAGAGACAGAAACAGAGAGAAAGAGAGGGAGAGATAGGGGAGAGAGAGAGAGAGAGAGAGAGAGAGAGAGAGAGAGAGAGAGAGAAAGAGAGAGAGAGAGAGAGAGAGAAAGAGAGAGAATTTTATTTGCTCATAGTTTTCTCCCATAGACTGTGAGTTCCTTAAGATTATGGGTTGTATTTAGCTTTTCTTTGCAGTCCCAACACTTAGCGCAGTACCTAACACATAGCAGGAACTTAATAAATGGTTCTTGACTTGACTTGATTTAAGCAAAGGTCTTTTCCTGTGATTCTTTTCTTTTTCTTTATGTAAATATCTGCTGGATATCCAATGCAGAATACAGGTTGAAGTTGGATACCCTGTGGATAATGAAGTCCTCCAAATGACATTGTGTTGATTTCAACAAACCCCAGGACAATGCAGAGCTACCTGAAATAAATCTGTAATCACTCATTGGAGGCAGGTTGTATATCTACATTTAAAAGAAGGAAAAAAAAACTAAGTTGGGGAGTATTTCTCAGATTTCAACATGCATTTGGATCGACACCTTATAAAGGTTGTCTATCAGGATATATAACTGGTTCAGACACTATAGATAGAGAAAAGTATGTTTGTCATCAGAAAATTTTAAAGATTTTTAACTTAATGTAGCTAGCTAGATGTCTCCATGGATAAAGTGCTGAACCTGAAATCAGGTTCAAATGTAGATCCAGACACTTATGATCCTGAGCAAGTTACTTAATCTATCTTTCCTCATCTGTAAAGTTGGAATGGTAATAATAACCCCGATCTCCTTGTTCAGATAAAATGAAATATTTGTAACATGCCTTGTCAACACTAAAGTACTGTACAAATGTTAGCTACTGTTATTACTGAATGTTTATCACAAAAGCAAAGGTCCATCTTTTTAATGCTAAGTTTCTGCTCCTGTTACTCTATGGCAGTGAAACATGATGAAGTTTCTGCTCCTGTTACTCTATGGCAGTGAAACATGATGGGAGACAGCTCCCTCTGAAGTATTAAAAATGAGTATTGTATCCAGGGAAATGGAGAGATTATATTAGGTATGTACAAGGGAGTGTGCTAGAATTGACTTGTATATTTCTCACAGGAGCCAATTGTTAAATTTTTAGTGCTAGCATTCATATCTCAGAAATCAGAAAAGTCTGTAAATCAAGGGTTGATTTATCTCTTTGTTGATTTTCTAGAACCAAGAAAGTGATACTGAAAATGTTTAAAATGCATATATTAAACTTTAAAATGTTTCATGGTTTTTTGAAACATATTCTTTTCTAAAAATTGCTAAAACCTGACTGACTAAATGGCTCTTAATTGATAATCATGAAAGCCAGTATACTAAAGGACCTTAAGCCAACATACTCAAATATTTGAATGAGTCTGTGATTTCATTTATTTGGAAAGTTTTCTTGAAAATGTATTGTACAGGAACAAGTAGATGGTGCAGGGGATAGAATGTTGGCCCTGGAGTCAGGAGGACCTGAGTTCAAATCCTGCCTCAGATACTGGTATTCTAGAAAGAACAAAAATGTAGTCTCATAAAATGAACATCCCTTAATAAACTTAAGTGGCTTCTTGTTGCCTCCCAGAGCCATGCTCTGTTTTGCATTTAAAGTCCTTAATAACTAATCACTTCCTGCTTTTCTAGTATTTTTGCACCTTATTCTCTACCAGAAGTTCTTCTAAGTAGTGACACTGTCCTGGCTATGCTATGAAGAAAACACTCCATTTCTCACTTCCAAGCATTCCCTCAAGCTGTTCATCATTCCTGCAGTGTTCTCCCTCCACTTTTCCCTGGCTTTCTTTATGTCACAACTAAAGTCTTGCCTTCTACAGAAAGCTATCCCCAACCTTTTTAATGCTTTCACGTTCCTAACCCCTCTTAATTCCAGTGCCTTCTTTCTGTTACTTATTTTCTATTATCGATATGATATACTATAATGCACACATACATATATCTGTGCATGTATACATATATGTATCTTACTTTGTATATATGTGTTTCATGTTGTTGTCTCCATTAGATTGTAAGTTCCTTAAAGCCAGGTACTATCCTTTGCTCTTTTTGTGTCCCCAATGCTTAGAATAGTACCTAGCACTTAGAAGTCATTTACTTAATGTTTACTAGTTAGTAGATTGATCTTGACTAATGTATATCAGAATTCACTATTTTAAAGATTTGAGGTTTCTACAATCAAACACAGTGATGGTGAACTTTTTCTTTCTTTCTTTCTTTTTTTTGCTTTTGCTTTTCTTTAACAATATGGAGATTTATTTGGTGAATGTCCAAGTTAGAATTTATTTGCCTTTTTTGGATTTGATTTTTTCTTAAGTACAACTACATCTCTTTGACCTCAAGCACATAGCCATCTGCTAGGCCACCCTGGCCTGACCTTAATGCAATATAGGCAAGGGGCTTTCCTGCTGGAACTGTACCTTCAGGAGTGACCTTATTTTGGTGTTCTTCTTCAACTCCTCATATTTCTTCTGGATTTTCTTTTTGACTGCTTTTCATTTAAAATTTCTTTTTCCTCAGGAATCAGCTTGGCTCCTTCTTCCCTTCTTCCTTTCTTCCCTTCTTTCGGTTCAAGAGCAGAACATAGTGGGATTCATATCATTCATTGGCAGCATGGAATGCTATTGATGAGCACAATGCAATTCTTCACCAATGTCTTGGTCTGGATCAGCTCATTGGAGACCACATCAATAATTCTTGTTTTTCAGGTACAGCATTCAGAGCCCCAAGAGAATTTGCCCATGTCCAGCCTCAGCACCAGGTACTTTTTGTTGCCCCTGCAGACTGACAAGGTGTGGATGCAGTGGAGGCCAATCTTGGTGTTGACTGTAGGGCAACCCAGCTCATACTTGCACTTCTTGGGGTAGGACTTGAACTTGCCCCTGGTTTTGCAGCATTTGTGCCAGTTGTCTGGGGAGATCCCCATAACAGGTGCCAGCAAAGAGCTGGTGAACTGTTAAGAAATACATTTTAGGTACTCTTTGAGATGGTAGCTTCTAGAGATCTCATCATAATAGCTTTTGTTAGCAAAGGTGATAAGTCTTCAAATCTTCAAAACATAAAGACCAACTAGTTAATTGTAAAGAAGGCTTACAGTTATGTAAAGTACTGTGTTAATACTCATTCTCCTGGAGTTTCAATCATGTATGTTTTGCAAGTAAAAAGTTTAAAGTGCTTTTAAACTATTAAGGGTAATGATGAGGTCAAAGCACATTAGCCTGTCTATGCTTATCTGGATATGAAGGGCCAGAAATATAAATAAACAGATAAAAGAAGAAGTGATCTGGCCTCCAAATAACTTTTGTGTTTGTGACTTTTTCCTGCCCATTTATCATTTGGGAAAAACACTAAAACACTTGGAAGTTTTAGTTAGAGATAGGAGGACTAAAGGATCACAAGGTATTTGATAGCTCTTGGGTGAGTAATCTTTATATGTATGACAATCAAAATTTGTTTTATGACCCTCAAATATCAATAGAACTTTGTATCTGATTCAAAGAGTTTCTTATTTGAAATGAGAGATTTTATAATTAGGCTTCTGAGTAGAATTGCTCTATAATGGGGTAGGGAGAAAGAATTCTACCCTTAAAAGATTTATGGGGGGCAGAGTCAAGATGGCGGAGTTAAAAGGTGACTTTCTGCCTCTCCTCCGATATTCTCTCAAATCAACAATAAAATAAGCCTCTAAACTGATCTTCAAGTCAATGAACTCAGAAATATTTGGACACTGCTCTCTGGATAACTTCATATCAGGTTAGTCGGACTGGGACAGAGAGATAAATAGATGACTTCTGTGTAGGCCAGAAGTGAGGGTGGGACTCAGCTCAGCTCATTGTGGCAGAAATTGCAAATTCTAAACTCCAAATTCCAAACACCTGGAGTTTATCTGAGGCACTCAGGACACTCTGCCCTGATTGGGGGCAGGTGTTCTGCCAGACTTGCCTTGTTTAAGGAGTAATTCGGACTTAGTCCTAGCCCCCATCGGCCCAGCACCTTAAGTCAACTCGATGAAGTGCCCCAGGGCAAAGCTTTTTCAGCCGCCGATTTTTTTTCCCTACCTTAAAGAGATATCCATGCTGTCTAAAAAAAAAAATGAAGAAGCAAAAGAGAGCTCTCACCATAGACAGCTTTTATAAAGAGAAAGAAGAGATGATCACCCCAGATCCAGAGGTTCCTTTAGACAAAACTCCAGAGAAAATCAGCAAGAACCATCACTGGTCCCCTTTTCAAAAGGCCTTTCTGGAAGATTGCATAAAGAACCTCAAAAGAGAGCTGGAGGATAAATGGGAAAATAAACTGAAATCAGTGCAAGAAGGATACAATATCTTGCAAGAAGGATATGATGCCCTGCAAAAGAGATATGAAAAAGACACCAATTTATTGAAAAATAAAATTAGTGAAGTGGAAAAAGAGTGCAATGAACAAATTGGCCAGTTACAAAAGGAGCTTAAAAAGGTAACTGAAGAAAACAACATTTTAAAAATAAGAATTGAACAAATGCAAGTGAATGACTCACTAAGACTTGAAGAATCAGTCAAACAAAAACAAAAAAATGAAAAATTAGAAGAAAATATGAAATATCTCCTAGGAAAAACAACTGACTTGGAAAATAGATCTAGGAAAGACAATCTAAGGATTATAGGACTTCCTGAAAGCCATGATGAAAAAAAGAATCTAAACACTATCTTCCAGGAAATCCTGAAAGAAAACTGCCCTGAGATTGTAGAATCAAAGGGCAAAATCACCATTGAAAGAATCAACCGATCACCTCCTGAAAGAGACCCCAAAATTAAGACCCCAAGGAATATCGTGGCTAAATTTCAGGACTATAGCACCAAGGAACAGATTCTGCTAGCAGCCAGAAAGAAACAATTCAAATACCGAGGATCAATAATTAGAATCGCACAGGATCTGTCAGCCTCCACACTGAAGGATCGAAAGGCCTGGAACCAGATATTCCGAAGCTAGAATGAGCATTATCCTCCAGGGAAGAAGATGGTCATTCAATGATATAGGTGAATTTCACCTATTTCTAATGAAAAGACCAGATCTGAACAAAAAGTTCGACACCCAAACACAGAACTCAAGAGATGCATAAAAAGGTAAAAAGGAAAGGACTCTTGAAAACTTTATTTTTACTAGGGGGATACTTAAAGTTTGGGGGTATAATTAACTAGATATTACTTTGATAATATGAAAAAGAGAACTAGAGGGGAAAAGGTTGTCATATTAGGGAAAAGAGGGAAAAAGTGGTAAAATAAGATCTAAAAAAAAGGAGGTAAAAACAAGGTAAAATCACTTGAAGAGGCAAAGAAAACCTAATATAATTGAGAGAAAGAGGGGAGGGAGATGAGCATTGTGTAAAACTTACTCTCATCAGGTTGGGCTCTAAAAGTGTATATCAGACATTTGATTTCACATAGAAACTTGTCTGTTGCTAGAGGGAAGTGGAAGGGAAAAGAGGAAAAGTAAGGGACAAACTAATAGAAGGGAAAATAGAAGAATCAGGGGAAAGGAGTAAAAACGGGGAGGGGATATAAAGGGTGGAGTATTGTTTGGGGGAGGGGGTCATCAAAAGCAAAGTACTGAGGAGGCGGAAGGGAGAAAGGGGAAAGGAAAGGGGAAAACATAACTTGGGTAAATAACATGGCAGGAAATAAAGAATTAGTTATTCTAACTGTGAATGTGAATGGGATGAACTCTCCCATAAAGCAGAAGCGGATATCAGACTGGATTAAAAACCAGAATCCCACAATATGTTGTCTACAAGAAACACATCTAAAACATAGTGACACATATAGGATGAAGGTAAACGGCTGGAGCAGAAAATATTATGCTTCAGGTGAACAAAAAAAAGCAGGGGTAGCAATCCTTATCTCAGATCAAGTAAAAGCCAAGATAGATCTGATCAAAAGAGATAAGGAAGGAAACTATTTTATTAAAGGGTACCATAGATAATGTAGGAATATCTATACTAAATATATATGCACCAAGTGCAATAGCACACAAATTCCTAGGGGAGAAATTAAGAGAGATGCAAGAAGAAATAGACAGCCAAACGATACTAGTGGGGGATCTCAACCTTGCTCTCTGAGAATTAGATAAATCAAACTACAAAATAAACAACAAAGAAACTAGGGAGATAAACCAATTGTTAGAAAAGTTAGGTATGATAGATCTATGGAGAAAGTTGAATGGAGACAGTAGAGAGTTTACTTTTTTCTCAGCAGTCCATGGAACCTATACAAAAATTGACCATGTGTTAGGGCATAAAAACCTCAAAATCAAATGCAGAAAGGCAGAAATAGTAAATGCATCCTTTTCAGATCATGATGCAATAAAAATCACATGCAATATAAGGCCAGGAGAAAATAAACCAAAAGTTAATTGGAAATTAAATAATCTAATCCTGAAGAATGAATGGGTGAAAGAGCAAATCATAGACACAATCAATAATTTCATCCAGAAGAATGACAATAAGGAGACAACATACCAAAATTTGTGGGATACAGCTAAAGCGGTTATAAGGGGCAATTTTATATCTCTAGATGCTTACTTGCATAAAATAGAGAAAGAAAAGATCAACGAATTGGGCTTATTATTAAAAAAAACTAGAAAAAGAACAAATTAAGAACCCTCAATTAAATACCAAATTGGAAATTCTAAAAGTAAAAGGAGAAATTAATAAAATTGAAAATAAGAAAACTATTGAATTAATAAATAAAACTAAGAGTTGGTTCTATGAAAAAACTAACAAAATAGATAAGCCTTTAGTTAATTTGATAAGAAAAAAGAAAGAGGAAAATCAAATTGTTAGTCTCAAGAATGATAAGGGAGAACTTTCCTCCAATGAAGAGGAAATTAGAGCAATAATTAGGAGTTACTTTGCCCAACTTAATGCCAGTAAGTTTGATCATCTAAATGAAATGGAGGAATATCTACAAAAATATAGATTGCCCAGGTTAACAGAAGAGGATATAAATTATTTAAATAGCCCCATATCAGAAAAAGAAATAGAACAAGCTATTAACCAACTCCCTAAGAAAAAATCTCGAGGGCCAGATGGATTTACATGTGAATTCTACCAAACATTCAAAGAACAATTAATTCCAATACTACAAAACTATTTGAGAAAATAGGGACAGAAGGTATACTGCCAGAATCCTTCTACGAGACCGATATGGTGCTGATAGCTAAACCAGGTAGGATGAAAATAGAGAAAGAAAACTATAGACCAATTTCCCTAATGAATATTGATGCAAAAATTTTAAATAAGATATTAGCAATGAGATTACAGAAAGTCATCCCCAGGATAGTACACTATGACCAAGTAGGATTTATACCAGGGATGCAGGGCTGGTTCAATATTAGGAAAACTATCAACATAATTAATTATATTAATAACCAAACTAACAAAAACCATATGATTATCTCAATAGATGCAGAAAAAGCCTTTGATAAAATCCAACACCCTTT
>JAJPUD010000249.1:433383-482724 GCA_023553655.1 Myrmecobius fasciatus
GACTATGTGACCGAAGTTATACTAATTGATCCCAGCCCCTCAGGGAAGATGCTCTTCATTTAATTAAGAGCATAGCCACCAGCTGTTTCCTGTATTGGTGTCTAGCAATTCATTTGGACTGGTCCATCTATAGATTAGGACTCAGGTTTTAAGTGATGTGTGGTAGTGAGCCATTGGCAAATTAAGTTGTAAAACTGATTCTTAAACTGTCATAATGTTGGCTGAATTACAGTTTATTGGAATACTGAGCTCAGGAGTTTCTGATTGGCTGAGAGCAAATCAAATCCAAGAGAAACCACGCTGCACTAATAGAATAATAAGACAGAGGGCTTGAGAGAAATTATTTATATATTGCTTCACAAAGGTCCTGATAATTCATTTAGTTTATAGTATCCAGCAACTATCACCTCAAAGATGTTTTATCAAAACAGAACTTAAGCTGTTCCATTTACATTGCAATGGTGTTCCAACCAAGTGACAAATTCACTTTTTATGAAAGCAAAAGAGCATTTTTAAGTATTGTAGCTCCTGCATATTAAGAGCAATGGGAAAAGTCTTTACATCAAAAGATGCTTATTTAAACTTTCAGAATTATAAAACCACAAAATATGACCAACTTCTGAGCAAGTGTCATAATCTGAGATATACAAGCACTAGAATGAAAAAAACTGGAATTGAAGGATTCAGATTTCTCAATGCTTCAGCTGAATATAATTTATTTTAGAGACACAATAAGTATTCTAATTCATGACATTCAGGCAAAATTCAAAATTTATATTAGCCCTAATTAGGACTGTCATCTGCTGAGGTAAAAGGGCAAGAGTCAATAGGTTAAAGGCAAAACTGCATTCAATTGTTGTGGGCACTTGTGCACAAATATGTGTGTGTTTTGGTTATCTTCTCTATTTTGGTACAATATAGTAATGTCAGTGCTTAGTGCCACATGGTATGGAAATTGATAACATGTTTCAGTTATGAAAACTAAAATATTTATTTTTTCATAAAGTACGGGGAATTTCAAACCCACAATTGTTCATTCCTTTTGAAGGTTTCAAGCTTTTTGAATTAAAGGTTTTATACCAATTCAGGATTTTATTGCTATTTTTATTATCCATCTTGTGGTAAAAATTATTTTCATAAAATCAATATGTGGGACTAAAAAATCCACAATTCTTTTGCCTTCCTGAAGCATGAAATGCATCACGGTGGACATTGGATAAATCATTTAGTGTCTAGGGTTTCAGGATGCCACCAGCAATGCATTAGTACTGTTTCAAACCTAAAAATAATAATAATAAATGTGGTGAAGACATTGTTCTACACATACCAGATATGTATCCTAGTATTTAACCTACCAATTATGGAACCAATAGACAGCAGATATAGTAAGCTATGACACTGAAAAACGTTCATTCATAGAAAGGGCAGTTATGGAGCATCTTCTACATGCAAGATTCAGATCTACATACTAAAATAATATCTTATATTTTTATGGAACTTACAAATTTGGAAAAAAAAATACTCATTTGAAGCACTAATAATTAACATTTTCCTTGAAATAGTCAAGGTATAATCTTAAGGAATATTTCATTTTTCTTGATCTCATCTCTAGAAAGTAATAAATAATAATCTTTTCTTTTACAAATGAGGAAATGGTAGGGACCAATGTAAAATCTGTTGATATGAATGCACATTAAAGCAAAAATTGTTTCTCTCTCCTAATTTCTTCCTTATATCAGTATGTGATCATATAATTTATAATATCTTTTATATTCCCTAAATGCCTAAAAGTTGGGACTTTACTAACATAAAAAAACCTCCTAGGTGATCATCAAATAAAATTATATTATTGTAATCATTATAGAAAAAAAATTATTGAAAACTCCAGATTGAATCTTTACTCGGCACTCAAGGGGATAGTGAAGAGTTCTCATCTATTTATACCAGAAAATCTCTGGATTGTGATATTAGCATTTATCATACTGAGACTTCCAGATTCTTCAAGGGCTCTTCCAAAAGAGATTGTTTTTCCCATTTAGTACTAGCTATATGTTGTAATTTCCTCTTGTTTGTGGGATTTAGGGATGTGAATTTTCCCAGGGTATTTTAGAAGAATGTGCTTTTCTGCAATTTAGAAGAATTTAGGTAAAACAAGTAAGTATATTCTCCTATATGCCTCTATATTTAGGTTAGATAACTAAGTTTATTGTCCTATGTACTACTATATTAAAGTATAAAATGGGAAACTTTAGGCCTAGGTCTTTCTCTCTCATAAATATATGATTTTTAATAGCTCTTGATCTCAGAAGACTTTTGAGCTTATGCCACTAAGGGAAGTTTAGTTTATTTTTCCAACACTATAAGTATATTGATTATTACCCAAAGATGCTTCAGACAATAAATTATAAGTAATTCTAACATTCAACCTTGTCCCGTGTAAAACAACTATTAAATTATACACAAAACTAATATGAGAGAATTCAGAGTAATTCCGGTATTCATTCTTGATTACTGAGTTAATAGTTTATTACCTTGCATTGTTAATACAGTACATAACATAATTTTTTAATTAGAAAAAAAATCAGTTCCTCCATTCTGTGAAGAAATTTAACATCAACTTATGAAGGATCACTGGTATCACAGGTTGAAAGATAAGAGTAGTTTTTGAGCACATTTACTCCAACACCCATTGTTCTCCATTAATTTTCCAGCTGAAGAAAGTAGATCCATAGAATCAGCTAAACTTAAAAGATTACATAGACTAAGTGGCACACCTAGGATTTCAGCCTAACTTCTGTGACTACAAATAACAGCACTCATTTATGGCATCATGACTAAGTACTCTAAAAAAATCAGGGGAGGATTACTAAAGGTTATAGACAGGAATTCAGTTTTCTGCTTCTCCTTTCTGGTCTTTATTTTGCTTGAGGTTTGTGTGAAACAGCCACCCTTACCCAAATTAAAATCAGAGGCTCTCAAGGTAAAAAGCAAAAAGGGATTTATTACCAACTCCCAAGAAAGGGCAAGTTTCAGCAGACAAGATGTCAGTAGAGGAGTGCAAAATACAAACTGCAAAACATAGATTATATAGACCCTAAGGCAGAAGCCCCCACCCTTTCTAACCTTTTCTCCCATTGGCTGAAAAGTTCTAATTTATGCAAAGACTAAATATTGACCCCTGAACACACTTTACCTATTAGGTACTTAAATATAAATGAAAAGATAGATGGGTGGAGGAGACAGCAGGGAAATATTTAAAATAATCTAACACCTTCAGCTTTTAGCTCAATTTGTTATTGCAAAGTCTTAAATTATAATTAGGGCATAGGTCAAGATCACATTCTTATGAGAGGTATTCACTCAGTTTATCTCATTCAGGTTTCATACACATCTGTGTTTTTTATAGAAAACACTTTCTCATAACAGACAGAGCTCTTCGGGTGGCTAGTAGTCTGTAGGTTGGTAGGAACAAAACAAAAAACCTTTTATGCTTTTGCAGCAAGAGAACTTTTTAGAAAACAATTTGATTGTGATGGCCCTGCCTTAGCTGACAAGGAAACACTTTAAAAATCCAAATGCTACCTCAACAGCTCACATAGAAAGAAGTATTTTGCCAGCTTCATACATATTAAACTGATCCTGCCATTTGATCATAACAAAAGAAAAAAAAAACTTGCTTGAAGTATAAAAGTACCTTTTTTTTTGGTTAAGTCTTACTGTCTTGTCTATATTTTCTTTACATCTCCTTGGCATTTTGGAATTAGCTTTTTTCTTGGGCCTTAAAAACACTCATAAATGCATTTCTCTGAGGAAGAATAAATCACCAGCTCATTTCCATGTTTTAAGAGACTTCCTAAGGTAGGATGAGTTCCTTGATGGTACTTGCTGCAAAAAAAAATGATTTTCAAATGAACCTAATTATATATGGAAAAACATGCTTATTGAGGTAGACCTGTGGTTGAGGGGAGTTAATCTTTTGACTCATTCCATTCCCCAAAGGCCACTTGCTGATTTTGAAAAGTTCAATTAAGTTGGAACTGAGTTGGGGTTAAAAAGAAAATAAACAAACAATGAAGACTACCTCAAAAAGCCTCAGAGGCACAAAAGAAAAATAATCATATAATGCTCTCTTGGAGGAGACAGTAAAATGTCTCCCTCAAATTTGACAATCATCTTTAAACTTGGCCCAGAGCAATTCTGTTGAAATGCTTGATGTGACCAAATGGCAATCATATAATCTAAACTTTTTGCTGAAAGCAAAGGATTAACAATGCCCTTTGAAAATACTATTTCTAGATTGGCGCAGTAGCACAGTCCTGTAACCTTTGCTAAGGGTTGAGGGAAGAGAGGGGACTGAAGCTGGTAGATCATTTGCAGTCAGGAATTTCAATGGGACTAAAAGCTGATTGGGTTTCTGTACTAAGTGAGGTTCTAGTGTGTTGTTTCCTCTGGAAGGAAGAGGTACCATGTCACCTAAGGAGAAAAAGTCAGTCTAGATCAGGGGGAAAAAAAAAACACTTCCATGCTGATCACAATTAAGATTAAGAACACATAAATAACCACTGCACTTCTACCAAGATAAGGAAACAGTCTCAAACAATAATAATTACTATAAATATTTTATTTATTTTTATTATATACTATTATATTTATTACATAAAATATGTATTATATATATACATATATATGTATATATATATATATATATATAGTCAGCTTTTCAGTTTGTCTTAACTCATCAATCAAAAATCCTATTATTTAGAATCTATTATGTGCCCAGCACTAGGAATTTAAGGAAAACAGGTAATCATTCCTTGTCTTCAAAGGGCTTGTATTCTATAAATAGAAAGGTACAAAATAAATATGACTTTTTTTAAGGAAGAAGTCTAGCTGGGCAAGACTTTATGAGGAAGGAGGCTGAAACTTTAGATTTGAGTAGAGAATGCCTTCCGGGCAAGAAATTCAGTTGATATAAAGGCATGGAGATGGGAAATGGTGTTGTGTATGAGGAATTGTAAGAGAGTTGATTTAGCTAGAATAGAAAATAAATGAAAAAGAAGTTATATATATAGATTAATAGGACGGTTGGGAACAAGTTGTGGAGTGTTTTAATAGTAATTGAACAAATGCTTATCAAATCTCCTCATGTAAATGTCTTTTTTGACATTAAGGACATAAAGTTATGGGCCAGTCCATGAAAATGTAGTCATTAGTAAAAACAAGCAAATTGCCTGATTATATCCAGTTGTAGACTAAGTAGGAAAAGGAACTAGAAAGTGCAATGATTTCCAGAGATGTACAATATTATGTACAATAGAACTTCAGGGGAAATGTTACAGGAGTTTACAAATTGAAAAATTATAAATTTTATCAACACAAATGTATGTACTGCTTTCAATAATTTGCTTATGTACACTAGCTGTTGCCCAGAAGTCCCTTTGTCAGAAAAAGGGGTTATACGTGTGAGGGGAGAATGGAGATAGAAGGGCCAGACTTAAAGGAGGAGAAAGAAAGAAAATTTTATTGTTCCCCTTATTTGAAAGCATTGGCAGCATCAGGCAGCTAGGTGGCAGAGTGGCTAGAGTATATGGCCTGGGATCAGGAAAACTCATTTTCCTGAGTTCAAACCTGTAGTAAAACATTTATTACCTGTGTGATACTGAGCAAATTACTTAACCTCATTTGGCCTCAGTTTACTCACTTGTAAAATGAGTTGGAGAAGGAAATACCAGACCATTCCAGTATTTCTGCCAAGAAAACCTCAAGGAGTGGGACATGACTTCAATTGCTAAATAACAAAAATTGATATCTGATAACTGGGTGAGAGAAATAAAGGAGGTTGAACTAGAAAAAAAGAAAAATATTTCAAAATAAAATAAAAGCCAAGTTCAAACAAGGTTAAAAAAAAGATAATATGCAAATTTGAAAGCAGATTGGTGTTATCAAAAGAAAAATTTGTAATACAGCTTTTTTATAATCTACTAGGCAATGTAAAGGAAGAAACAAAGCAAAGCCATGTCTTTAATTTGCCCATGGTACTTCGTCATTTTTAAAGATTAAATTAGTTGAAGGGTGAAACATTTCAAATTAAAGTCCAAATAAGCTATCTTTTCCTGACTCTTCCCACCTCACTTTGGCTCCAGCAAGGCGGCTGTGCAAACATCCTCTACTATGGAAAAATCGAAGAGTTAGATGGACTGGAGAAGAAGCCATTTAAGTCGCAATAGGCTCTGCTTTCCCAGGAATGATTATGCACTTATTATGAATGTGACATTGAAAATCTGTACTTTTTATAGGACGCAGTGGGAAAAAATGTAAGCTGTAAAATGTTGCTTTAAAAACGTGTTTAAAAACAGTGTTCTGACACTTTATTGCACAATGAGCTCTTACATTAAGCATTTATGGCAGCTACAAATTCACAGCATGGTTTTGATGCAGTAATAAAAAGCACCAAAATGGGTCCAACTGACATTTTACAGCCAGAACAAAGGGTTGAAAGTTTAAAGCTTATCTACAGCTACTGTATATTACATATTAGCTACCTTATCTATAACAATATTGAATGTTACTCACCTCCAAAGAGGCTTCGGGCAATAAATTATTAGTAAGTCACGTATTTCAACAATGTTGAAGGTCAAAGAGCATCAAATTATTTATCAGAAACAATGAAAGAGAATTAAGAATGACTCCAATGTTCATTCATTACTATGTGCACCAGAAACTCATGGTTGCCCAAAGGAATGTTCTTATTTCACTCAGGTGGCTCCCCAGTGCAGAAGACACTGGTAAAGAGCCCTGAATGCCACTGGCCATTCTTTCCCTTTAAGGGATTCAAGTAATAATTATTTGCATGAAGGTTCTGTGCATTCTTCCCCAACTCACCAACACCTTTGGGAAATCAATGCAGGCATATCTCTGATGCACTTGATTAGTCAACAACATCACAGAATTAGATATTCCCTCAACTAAATATAGATAATTAGTCTCTTTTCTTTTTTAGAAAATGTGCACATTTCTTTTATTTTTTTTCCCTTTCTGACCATGGGGCTCTTTAGCAATACCAGATTAGAATGTTGGCTGCATAGTATGCTGCCCAGAACTCATCCAAAATACATGACCACCCCTTAGCTGTTGAGTGGGACTTTAATAGAGGGGCTATTTGAAGAGAGGTTTTACAGATGAGCAAGGCAGTTCATACCCAAGGTCTCTTGTGTAAGTCTAGGGAAGACATACATTGCATAGTATTTAGCTAAGAAAAGCAACCAAAGTGAATAAAGCACTGAAATTAGAAAGTTTATGGGATCATCTGTGGAAAGAAAACTCACATCATTTCCCTAGGCCAATGTTCATGAAATTGCTGCTGCTGGAATGCCCACAGCTGGGACATCATGTGACCTGACTTCTTAGTTTCTGTAAATGAAGCCAAGGTGTTCTCTTCCCTGAAGGCCTTCAGCATCAGCTGGAATGGAATATGTGGTGTCTGCATGAATACTGGAGAAAGGCTTTTTGGGATTTTACTACCTCATCTGGTTTAATTCTTTAAATAAAGTATAATTGGACAAATTAAGTTTATCAACAATGTGATATCAGAGAATGGATACTGAACTAGGATTAAAAGGGATTTGAGTTCAAATCCAACCTATGTGCCTTTCGTTATCTGGGTCTGTTTGTTGATCTGTAAAATGATGTTATCCATTTTATAGACTGTTTTATAGTCTTTAAAGACTACTGTGAATATCAAATAAAATAATATGTTCAAGTGCCACTTTGTAAACCTTAAACTGTCATAGAAATTTTAATCTACATTATTAATAATAGTCATTTAAAAGTATGTACCTGTAGATTTTGTATTTATTAATGCTCATTGGAGCATTAGGAGTCACTTTGATTTGATTTGATTGATAAATTAAAAGCACATTAAATACCTTAATTCCTTGAGGGAAAAAGGTATGTTCAGTGATAAGAATTTCCCCAGTACCTATGAAGCCCAGAGTGAATTTCTTTTTTTTTTTAATTGTTTTGAATTTCCTTAAGTCATCTTTTATATATTGATGTTCATATTTGAAGATGTTGCTTCATGTGGGGAATCTCGTCAGATGTGATTGAAAGACTAATGGATGTGGATAGTTTTGAAGGTACAAGGTTGTGCTCAATGGGATGTTCCTTTCTTCTCATTTTACTGTTTCCATCACCTCATGGACACAAAGCAAACAGCCTTCTCCATTGGCACATAGATAGGAGGAAAGACTAGCAAGATAAAAACTCAGTTGGGATTCTTACCTCAAAAAGTGGACCAAAGAGACATAAGAAAAAGATGAATGCTCCTGCTCTAAACCTTACTTTTTACTTTCAAATGATGGGTCCAGATTAAAACAGAACTGTCATGGAGAAAGTAGATTTTGCCAGAAATGGAAGGAATAACTAGCCGGTTTTCACTAGGGATTAGTAATGACTGAAGTGTAGAGAGGTCCCCATGGATTTCCTTAGGGAACTTCTTATGTGAATTCTCCTTAAAGGTTTCTCCGGGAGTAGTTTTATTCTACAATGCCAATACAAGTCTTTGATGATGTTCATTAAATTAAAAAAAAAAAGTTAATGAGTGAAAAAAATTAAAATCTGTAATGGCATAATATGAAATTTGCTATCTTTGAGGCACAGTGATGTATGACTTCAAAGGAGAAACAAGTTTTTTCAAAGGTTTAGCCATAGAAAGGATAGAAATTGAAGCCATTAGTACTTGGGTTTCTTTTATAAAAATCAAATGGCAAACAATTGCCTAAATCAAATAGAACCCACATCTGTCCATTTCTCTCTAATTAAAAAAAGAGTAAGAAGAAATTATGTCATGGTAAGAAAGGTGATATTAACACCAAAAATAAAAATAATTCTGGCATATAGAACCTAGAGGTAACTAATATAATTCTCTAATTATAATGGATATATAATTAAAGTCTAGCGGCTACAATAAATTTTTTATCAATTGTAAGAGACTGTGGCTCTGATCAAGCTAAGAACAATGAGTTGTAACAAGAGAAAAGGACAGGTATGGGAATTAAGAAGCCTGTGTTCTGATCCCAGCTCTCCCATTAGCTATGTGACCTTGGTAAGTCACTGAATTTCCCTAAGCTATTTCTTCATTTGTTAAAGAAAGGGAATAGATGACCTCTAAAATTCCATCTTTAATTCTATGATTTTTTTTATTCTAAGTGAAGAAAGATGAGGAGAAAGAAAGAAAACTCCCAGCTGCCTTTCATTTCTACCTTTTCTAGATTAGAGGTTTCTTCAGAAAATGCAAGAGAACAGAGCCAAATCAAGGAAAATTTATGAATTAAGCAAAGCATATCTATGGGACCATTGATTTGTTCAACTATCCTTTCTCTTTATCCATCCATTAGTGTCTTTTACCCAGAGACTCAGGCACCAAGTATTATTACACTAAGGAAACAAAAGCAGCTTAGCTGTGAAGATGAAACCAGCAGTTATAGTAAATTCCATCTCTTTCATTCTGGCAATAACTACAAGCATCATATGAAAGTGAGCAGAGACAGAACTTTTGGCTATTGTGAATTTTTTATTTGGTTTTTGTTTTGTTTTGTTTGCTTTGAGGGATTGTTGTATTTTATTTTTAGGTGGCCTTTCTACTACCATTTCAGTATCATTTATTTTGGAAGGTTGGAGAAATGAGTTGGAGATAGCATCTTTCTGGTAAAGCAGGAAAGTATGCCATGTGTCCAGATGGAAAAGTTTATTATTATTTTTTTGTATTGTATTTCTCTGGAGTTTACTTTCAAAGTGAGGGTGAAATCTCTGATGTGTTAGACATAAAGAAAACTAAAGAGTTCGAGTAATGAGTCTGCCATAAGGTCACTTACTGCTACTACTTTAACAGCACTTTCAGAATGAATCCTTTCCTATTTTGTTGTGCATGCAAGTACTAAAACTTGAGGGATCATGTAAGCAGGAAAAAATTATCTGAGAAAGAAATTCATGCTAAGGTATAAATGACTACATGTGGTAGTCATTTGGTATTTGTATTTAGAAATGTTGGTAGAGAAAATCAAAAGAATAAAACTTTAATGATGAAATTTTCAATCCTGTCATGCAAAGGTTTTATCTTGATGCCATGATGAGACTTTCTAAGCTCATAAACCTTGGGAAGCCCTACATAAAACTGCAAGTAGTTTTAGAGTTTGGTATACTTTTTATTTGACATAATGATTTATCTACTTCTTTTGTGTCTACTTCTATTGTCTGTTTGACAATATGCTTCTTAATCTGAAATCCCATACAACTCTTATTCAATCAAATTGGTCTTTAAATCCTAAGAAGTGATAGATTAACTCACACTTAAGGGTTATTCACCTAACAAAGTTCATTTCTGATTAGCTCCTTCAAATGAGTACAAGGTTGCTATAAAAAAAAAGAATTATTTTGTCCCATTCTTAAATGCTAAATTTGCTAGGCTATGCCTTAACCCAAAGTAAAAAGTAAAGCAAATTATAAAATAATTATGAATCATCTCCCTTTATCTACCTAAATCATATCTTCAAGATCAAGCTGAAGACCCAAAACCATCACAGTGAATAGAGTACTAAGCCTAGATTCAAAAAAACCTGAGTTCACATCCCACTTCAGATACCCACAAACTACATATCCCCTAGATATGTCATTTAACCTCTGCTTGCCTCAGTTTTCTTATCTCTAAAATAAAAATGGCAATAGTGCTTACCTCCCAGGGTTGTTGTGAGAATCAACTGAGATAATAGTTATAAAGTGCTTGGCATAATGTAAGTACTCTATAAATGTTAGCTGTGATGGTGACAATGATAATTATTGTTTTCATTTTTAATTCTAAATCTATATGATTGCTCGTTTGTAGTGACCAATTCACACATAAAATAGCTTAGTGAACTCATCTTTGTTGGTAACGAAGCAAATTTAGCCCACAATTCCTCCAACTATCTTTCCATCCCTTTGCTACAACACACGTATTATACCCTATTCTCCTCATACATCCATACTTCTTGTCCTGAGTATAATAATCAAACAAATAATAATATGGCTTCTCAAAAGGACATATCAGTCGACTGCCTTATTAGACCAACTAACAATCTCTGTGACTTCCCCTACCAAAATACCCTTCCATATCTCACTGTCTTTTATATGTTGTTTCTTGTTATTAGAAGGTAAATTCTTTGAAGGTAGGGACTGTAATTCTTTCTGTATTTTTATCCCGTGTTTAACACAGGGCTTGGCACATAGTAAGTGCCTAATAAATGTTTTTGTCCATCTATTCAACTATATATCTTCGTCTGGAAAATATGTGTTTTATCCTTTTGTTTGTTATTGTATGTATTACTAAATAACCCTGAAACTGGTTAATACCTTTTGTAAGAAACCCCATTCTTCTTGTGCTTCATTTCTCATTAATCTTCAGGATAATTGAACAAATTGTGGTTACATCTACTAAGAAATCATGTATGATGGTGACACATACATTTGAGAGTACAGTGTATTTGGAAGAGAGGCTTTGGGTTATATTTTCCTCCATTTCTGACAAGCCCATTCTCTTTTTGGTTATCAAAAAAAATGCTAAACTCTCAGGTGCTTTGTATTCTCATTATATCTGAAGCAGTTCATTATGTAATTGTGGAGATATAGTCCATTATAAAAGATCAGCTGTGATTTTCTTCTTCCTTTCTGAATTTTTATCAAGGCAGTCCTTGACACAAATATTGGTGACATGCATCAAGAAAGAATTCTAGAAATGAAAAAATAGACTTTGGTAAATAGTTAACTGATACCTTCTGAGATGCCTTTTGGAAGATTTTCCATTCTTTTGATCTCTTCTTGAGATCTTAAAAATCTAGATCTGACAAACTTTCCAAATATTTGATTTAGTTATTTTTCCTGATTTCAATTTAAACATCATTTTTACTTATACATATTATATACTGATAGTGTAAGAATCCAAATATGGCAATTTCATTGTCATTTTATGATGAGAATAGATTGCTTCAGAAATGTTGGCAGATAATAAATTTCACATCTTCTTTTTGTTCTTATTGTATCAAGTATGAATACTTTTAGTATTATTTGGTTTAGTTTTATATTGTTAATTTCTTCATGAAAATGGATGAACTCCCATCATTCTCCTATGTATCACTTTTTAATTTTTCAAAAAAATTATTTCAATTTTATTTAATTTTTAGTAATTTAATTCTCTCTGACAATTCTGATCTATTGACAAGAAAAACAAAATCCATTACAAACATGCTTAATCATGCAAAAGAAAGAAAGAAAGAAAAGAAAAGAAAAGAAAAGAAAAGAAAAGAAAAGAAAAGAAAAGAAAAGAAAAGAAAAGAAAAGAAAAGAAAAGAAAAGAAAAGAAAAGAAAAAAGAAAGAAAGGAAGAAAAAAGGGAAGGAAGAAAGGAAAGGAAATGAGAGAGAAAGAAAGGCAGAAGAGAAAAAAGAAAGGAATAAGGAAAGGAAAGGAGAGAAAGAAAGGAAGGAAAGAAGAAAGGAAGGAAGGAAGGAAGGAAGGAAACAAGGAAGGAAGGAAGCAAGGAAGGAAGGAAGCAAGGAAGGAAGGAAGGAAGGAAGGGAGGGAGGGAGGGAGGGAGGAAGGAAGGAATGGAGAGAAAGAAGTTATTTCATCATAAATTCTTTGGTTCTATAGCTGCCCATTGCATCCATCAAGAGTTCCTAGTTCTTTCAAACATATCTTTACAATATTGTTGTATAAATTTTCTTCTCATTCTATGTACTGTACATTTTATCAGTTAATACAAGTCTTCCCACCTTTTTTTTTCTTGAAATCACCACCTGTATCATTTATTTCCTTAGTCTTTTTTTTAAAATTAGCTTGCATTTTAAACAAATATTGCCTGTTTTGTCTATCCTCATGGTAAAGAGACTAAATGTTTTCTGACTTGGGTAGTATGTCAGTTCATTTGATCTCTTCACATTGATGATTAACATCAGTTACATTTTTTTCCTAAGAAAATACATTTTCTATTTTTAAGAATCAACAACCATTAAATTAATGTTTTTGTAACTGTTGTCATTATTATTACAATTACAAATATAATTATTTTTCCTATGCTTTCTTCTAATTTGGAACTCCCAAAGGGCAAGTACTGTACTTATTTTGTCTTTGTTTTTCCATTGCCTAACATAATCCCTTGAACATAGTAGACAGTTAATATATAGATGTAGATAGGTGATAGATAGATAGATAGATAGAGATGCAAAGAAATAATTCTGAAATGATTCCCATGTCAACTGATAATGATAATGATCATGGTGATCATGATATTGTCATTTCATTGAGCCTACAGAAGATGAACTCATGTCCTATTACTCTTACTCAACTACAGAAAGTAGTTATTTTATTCACCTGTGATTCACCTGTATTTCTGCAGAACATTAAAAATCAAAGAATAATAGCAAGATAGTGATGTGTAACAAGAATGTGTCTATCATAACAATATCAAAACCCAGATATATATACCTTTGTTTATAAAAACACAGGGTTTATGATTTTAATTCATTACTGTTATTCAATATTCACAATTATAGGTGAGCTATCTTTAAAGAGTTCAGACTTAAGGATCGACAGAACCCACAGAAACTGTAAAATATATTACTTTAGGTTCTGAAAATTTAGCACCCACCAAAATTTGTCAAAATACTATCAGCTGGGGCATCTAGGTAGCGCAATGGATAGAGTACCAGCCCTGAAGTCAAAAGGACTTGAGTTCAAATCTGGTCTCAGACACTTAACATTCTCTAGCTGTGTGACCCTGGGCAAGTCACTTAACCCCAATTGCCTCAGCAAAAAAGAAAAAATAAATACTATCAGCTACATAAGCCTGAGAAAGTCAGTTAACCCTGACTGCCTCACCCAAAACAAAAATAAACAAAAAACTCCGTAGTGACTAGAATGATAACAAAGGAACTAACTGTTTCATAAATCAACAAACACTAAATGCCTATACTATGAATACAATTCTTAGAATTTTCTTTGAGAGTACAAAAATAAAATACTTTGGATCCCCCACAATTGCCCAGGCAAAATATCAATTGATAAAAATTCAAGAACAATCATTTTAATCACCATACCAAATGCTAAAAATTTTCAGAATACATAGATTGAAAAACTTTCAGAAATTAGAAAACTAGAAAAAGAAATCAAAATCATATGAGACAAAAACAGCATGGGGAAAATTGCCCCATCTCCTACCAGAATTGTTCTGAAGATAACTTTTATGGAGCTTACATAAAATGAGCTTAAAGCACAATATATTTATTCGACAAAAAAGCAATTATTTTATCAACCTGTGAAATAGACTTTGTTTTGTTTTTCAGTCATGTCTGACTCAATGTGACCCTATATAAAAATATTGGAATGGTTTGCCATTTCTTCTCCAATGGAATAAGACAGATTAAGTGACTTTCCCAGAATCATATACCTGAATGTCTGAGGCCTCATTTGTGCTCAGGTCTTCCTGACTCAAAGCCAAATGCTCTATCCACTGAACTAACTATCTGCTTCTATGAAATAGACTATAAAACATTAAATATTAAAAATAGCAATATTTAATGTATATTTAACAAAATAAAGTCAGTACAACATATTAGAAAGAGCTGACCTCTATCCAGAAACAATTCTTGCATCTGATACAAATATACTAGCTGTCACTTCATATCTTGGTACTCCAGGCGACTCTTGGAAACTATAAATTATAGGACAATTGTTGATCTATATTGGTAGAGTAAGTTTTCTTATAGGAAGCTCACAGATCTGAACAAACTAATAGTAACAGCAACTTAAGTGTATGACACTTTAACAAAGTATAGTGTCATTAGATCTTTACAACTACCCTATAAGGTTCAAAACAAATAATATTTTTCTTTTCTTTTTGTGTCCCCGGCACCTGGCATCATAGTAGTATCTAGCAGATATTTAATGAATGCTTGATTGATTGATGGAGTGAGGTAAATATTATTATTCCTATTTTTTAAAAAAATGAGAAATGTGGGGTTCAGAGACAATAAAGGACCTGCTCACATCACACAAATCCTAATGATTCCTGGCTCCAAGTCCAATTTTAACCATTTCACTTGTCTTCTAATAATTTTTCATGTTTTAAGACATTTTCTTTTTTTAATAAGAATTCTTTGCTTATCATCTCCAAAACCTTTCAAATCTCTTCTTAAGGGAAAATTCAATATACATGTTGTAAGTCTTGTAAGTAATTTATATTTTTGGCCTCTTCTATTTCCTAATTCCAAACTGTGTTACTGTGTTTATGTGTGTTTGTGTGTCTGTGTGTGTGTCTGTGTGTATATGTGTGTATACATATACATGTGTATATATATGTACATGAATTATATTCATATATATTATATATATATATATACATTTACTGCCATATCTCATATCTTTCTGTGTTTTGAAGTCATTGAGTGTTGAGATATATATTGACATTGGTTTGAGCAATCTTGTGCTATTCTTTTTAGAAATTTTCTTACACAGCTACCCAGGTCAACCCATAAATTACAGCTATCTTCATAATGTTCCTATTACCACTACTCATCTCAACCTTTGAAAGCGTCCCATTGAATTGATATTTCTTGTCCCTCTTGGGCACATGGTGGAACCAATTGCAGTGACTGTTATTCCATTCTCCAAGGAGAACCTCTAAGCTAGCTTTCCATTTTTCTCCAACTTATGTGTGTCTTCTGATTTCATTGATAATAAAGCACTTGGCAAACCTTTAAGCACTCTATAAATGTGAACTATTTGTACACTTCTTTTTTCTTTCCTGTGGGGACTATTAAGTCATACTGGAGTGGCTGTGAATCTCATTTAGGAAACAGTGTAGTACCTGAAAGCACTTGAAGGAATCAATACAATGTCTTCTGCAAACAGGGTCATTTGGAGGGCCTTATCATCTAGACAGAATCCCTCATCTATATGGACTTTGTGTTAGACATCCAGCCAATCTATGATAGCTACAAAAGCTAATGAAAATTTGAGTGATATTAAAAGTATTTATGTTCACAAATTAGAACACAAAATTCCACTGACCTCTGTCTAGATCAGTCAGTATCTCGAGTACTATATTTTGTCCCAAGTACTGCATTTTAGGAAGAGCATTGATAAAATATACACCACAAAGAGGAGGTAGTCCAGGATGGCAAAGGACCTCCAGAAGTCCTGTCATGTGTAGTTAGATTGAAGGAATTAGTGATGTTCAGCCATTAATGGATAATCATTTATTGGACATGTCATACAATAAAATTCTTTTCTTTAGATTAGATTCAATACCCACTGAGACCCTGTCTAAATGTGATCTAAGAATCTGGTTTCATAACATTTTATAGATAAGGAACCTGAGGTCCAAAAAGTAGAACAGACCTATAAGTAGTTTTCTCAACAAGTAATGGCTATTCTTTCTGCTATGTCAGGGATTCATTATCCCCAGTCCCAAGCTATAGCCCTAACTACATCAGAAATGTAATTTAGCCGATTGATGGAAAACACTGCACAAAAGAAAGACAAACTGGAAAAGAACAAATCTACTCCCCAAACTGGGGGAAAATTAAGCCCCAATTCCTATTAGAAATATCAAAAGGCCAAAATATTAAGGAAAAACTAGGAAAAGAGAATAAAGCCAGAATTGGGGTGGGGTGGAGGGGGTGATCTTCTTGAAGAGGAGGGGGCCTAATTATAGAGAAAATATCAACTCAACATCAGCAAATGTTATTTCTCCCAACATATCAATACAGATGAGACATGGGAATCATCTCAGTGCAAAGAGCGAGATCATGACTAGAAGGCATAGGTGCCATAAATTTATAGGAGACAGTTTCGAAGCAGCAGCATCTCTCCTGTCTTTTCCTTGCCTTCTACACTTTCTTCCACAATCTGACATTTCCTTTCCTACTCTTAAGCCAGTGGTCATTCAGGAAACTTCTTAGCTCCAATAACTAACATTCAAAGATGAGAATCCATTGATCTAGAGTATGAACTATAGTTTCCTCATTTTAGGGAATTTATATGAAACAAACCATAAAATCTCCTCTAATTTCTCACTATTTTGATGTGAAATTGATAAGTAGCCAAAGGGGAAAGCTGTTCTCTATTTTAATTTTTAATTTTTTTGTAGTTTCATGATCTTTTCTCCATTGGAATTTAAACTCCTTGAGTACAGAGTTTGGTTTTTGTCTGTCCTTATATCTCCAGTGCTCAGAACTTAACTAGGTTGTTGTTGACTAACTGACTGAATAATAACCAAAGTGTACATAGTGCTTTAAAAAGCACTAAACATATATTTAAGCATGTGATCCTCACAACAACCAAATGAAGTAAGGTTATAAATATTTTCATTTTCAGATGGGGAAAAACCTGAGAAATTAAGTAATTTACCCAGGGTCCCTCACTTAGAAAATATCAAAGGCTGAAAGAGCTCTGATCTCCCTCATTCTAAGTCCGGGGTCAATATAGATATGATTCAGTTACTCCTTGTGGGAAAAGTTCTGATATCTAGAGTATAAAATTTAATGACATTTGCAGACATTCTAAAGAGTTTGTGATTCTTAGGACCCTCTGCTTAAAGGCAGTTAAGTGACACAGTGGCTAGAGTATTCAAATTCCTCAAATGTAAAATGAGAATAATAATAGCTCCTATCTTACATAATTGTTTTTGTTGTCATTGTTGTTTTCCATTTAAACACATTTCCATGTTTGTTATGTTATGTAAGAAAAATCCAAACAAAAGGGAAAAAGCCATGAAAAAAAAAAGCATACAAACAAAGCAACAAAAGGTTAACGTACTATGTTTCAATCTACATTCTGTCTCCTTAGTTCTCTCTCTGGATGTGGAAGGCATTTTCTATCTATTGGAATTGTTTTGAATCATTTCATTGTTGAGAATAGTCAAGTTCATCACAGTTGATCATCACATAATTTTGCTGTTACTGTCTCACAGTGCTGTTGTGAGGATCAAATGGATAATTTTTGTAAAATACTTAGCAGATTCCCTGGGACATAATAGGTGTTCAATAAATGTTTACTTCCTTATCTCCTCCAGCCTCTTTTACTCTTTACTCACCACTATCATTGTAGAAGCAAAAAGAAGGCTACATAGAAATGGGGATTTTTTTTTGTTTTCTTAATTCATTTTTAGATAACTTTATACATTTCATAAATATGATCAAAGAATTAATCAAACTGTGATCCACATATTGGTGATCAATCTCTTCCTTATGTGGCATCAAAACTTCAGTCAGCCAGAATCATAATCAGAACATTTTTAAGCTTAGGAAAACTTACTAGAGCATGGCTACTCTGCCATGATATTGTAGAAGCTTTGGCTACCTACATGCCAAAATGAAGCACTGAAGCAGGATTTTTTGCCCAATAAACAATTAACAGGGCAAGCTAAATGAGATGATTGAACAATAGCTTGGTTCATTTAGTATACATAATATTCACAGTTCTCAAAAGAATGCCTAACTTTCCAGTCATATCTCATCCTATTGCTTCACATAGCTATGCTCCAATTAGTTCTGTTCATTGACATCTCTTCCTTGCTAGAAACTCCCAGTCAGATGCTATCCCATTCGTGAAGCCTGTTCTGATCTTCTAGATAAAAGCAACCTCTCTCTGCTAATATTTTTCATCTTCTTAGAGTATTTTGCCTAGTCATCTTATTTTGTCACTCGGTTAAACCATAAACTATTTGAAGTCAGAGACTGTGTTCCATTTCATCTCTAGTGCAGATTGTTCTATTCTTTAAAAAATTCTTTTTTATTTAGTAGTGGCTTTTACAAAGTAGTGTTTAACAATGTTTATAAAATTGAATTGGGGCAGCTAGGTGGCGCAGTGGTTAGAGCACCAGCCTTGAAGTCAGGAGGACCTGAGTTCAAATCTGGTCTCAGACACTTCCTAGCTGTGTGACCCTGGGCAAGTCACTTAACCCCAATTGCCTCAGCAAAAAAAAAAAAAAAATGAATTGCCTGTATTTTATAACTAATCCAATTCACTATTATTTTAAGGCATTTATTAAATATTTACTCATTGCACGATATTTTAGTAGTTTCTGGTCATTGCATGTACCTCATGTAATATTATATATGCTATATGAGGTTCTGAAGCATTTATAAGACTTGAAGTAAAATTCATATAAAACTTTTCTCTATTCTCCTTCATTACAGCCTTTCCTCACTCCTTACTTTTATTCATACAATTTCCACATTCAGAACATACTTCTTACCTCATTTTTTAATCTTCTTCTGTAGTTGATATATATGGACTTGTCATGGTCTCATGCATTGCCATTATTGGGAGGAAAAAATCACCCAAGCCTTAAAGTCTGTATTCACACAGTTTGCACATCGTGGGTCATGAACATAAAAATGCATTGAATATTCAAATTATGCCTATACCTTAGAGTAGGTTCTCTTTTTAATAAGAACTATTTGAATTTTACCTTTGTATCCCCAACACATAACACAATGCCTGAAACACAGTAGATATTTAATAATTACTCAATGATTGGTTGATTGTAATTTGGTTCTTTGTAAGGTCCTTTCTGTCAGTTTTCATATCCTGGACTTTACTAGGAAATGGGATCCCAAGGAGTTCAAAGACAGAAAAATTCCAAATACATAAGGGTTTTTATAGCAGAATATTTTTTTTTTCAGTATCAAAAAACTAGAAACAAAGTATATGACTAGCGGCTGAATAAATTTCCATACAATACATGAAAGTAATGGAAGATTCCTGTACCATAAGAAATGATAAACAAGGTGGGGCAAAGTCAAAATGGTGGAGAGAATCCAGGAAGTTGCCTGAGCACATCTCAGTTTCCTTCAGAAACAAAATGTTAAATCGAGAGTCTAAAAAAGTTCTGGAGTGACGGCAACAACAGTACTATATGACGATCAATTCTGATGGACATGGCTCTCTTCAACAATGAAATGTTTCAAACCACCTCCAATTGTTCACTGAAGAAAGCCATATACACCCAGAGAGAGGGATGTGAAATGTGGACACAACATAACATTCTCATACTCCTTGACTGATGTTTGCTTACATTGTGTTTCCTTTATCTGATATATTTTTTGTGTAGATAAGATTTTTCTTGCACAACAATAAGTTTGGAAATATGTATACATATATTCGATTTGCCAATATTTTAACATAATTAAAAAAAAAGTTCTGGAGTGACAAAATCCACAAAAAAAGACAGAGTAAAACAATTTTTTCTAATCCAAGGTAATTTTAAAAAAGCTTCAGGAAATGTCTGTCTCATCTGTTTGAAGAGGAGCTTAGCCCTGAGCTTAGTCAGGCAATGTCCAGGCAAGCCAGTGGGAGGCTCTTAGTCACCACACAGATCATCCCAAGGTTCTGGCTCAATAGGCTAGTGACATATCAGGCCAGCATTGGGCTTCCAGGCCCAATGCAACAGGCAAATTGCCAGCTCCGGAATACAGGACACAACAAGCATAATTAGGCTGGGCCACGCTAGTGCAATAGTAAGCCACCAGACCCCCAGAGGTACCTATAGAGAATGCCAAGGCCCCTGATTGCCAATGCAAGAAATTTGGGACAATGCCCTCTGGGCCCCAGAAGCAAAGCTCAGCTTTAAAATATGAACAAAAAAACAAAAAAGAGCCCTGATCATAAAAAGCTACTAGAGTGACAGGGAAAATGAAAACAAACTCAAAAGAGGAGAACAATGTCAAAATGCCTACATATGTAGAGATAGAAGAAAATTGGGGAAAGAAGTGAGAGTTATGCAAGAGAATTATGAAAAAATAGTCAACAACTTGGAAAAGGGTGCAGAAAAATAGACTGAAGAAAATAACTCCTTAAAAACAGGATTGGTTAAATGAGTGGGAGAGGGAATCTACTAATAAAAATAGCTCCTTTAAAAGTAGAATTGGCCAAATGAAAAAGAAATAGAATGTGGCAAGTGGAAGCTAATGACTTTTAAGAAACATTAAGAATAAGTCAAACAACATCAAAAGAATGAAAAAATAGAAGAAAATATAAAATAAATCATTGGAAAAATAATTGATTAGGATAATAAATAAAGGAGAGATAATTTAAGAAATATTGAATTACCTAAATGGCATGGTCAGATAGACAGAGACAGAGACAGAAACTGGGTGACATCTTTTAAGAAATTATCATGGAAAACCACCCTGAAATTCCACAGTGGAGAGCAAAATAATCATTGAAAAAAAAAACCTACTGTTCACCTCCTTAAAGCAATCCAAAAATAACAACTTCAAGGAATATTGTAGCCAAGTCCCAGATCTATCTGGTTAAGAAAAAAATACCACAAGTAGCTGGAAAGAAACAATTTAAATATCAAGGAGTCACAGTCAAAATTGTACAGGACTTAGCAGTTTCGACATTAAAGGCTCAGAAGACATGTAGTGTGATACTCCTGAAGGCAAAAGAGCTTGAATTACAACCAAGAATCTGCTACCCAAAAGAACTGAGTATAATCTTTCAGTGTAAAAAAGGACGTTCAATGAAATAGGGGGCTTTCAAACTTTTGTGATGAAAAGACCAGAGCTTAACAGAAAGATCAGTCCTCAAATTCAAGACTCAAGAGAAGCACAAAATCATAAACATAAAAGAGAAACACAATATAATATTCAATAAGATTAAACTATTTACATCTCTCCATGGAGATATGATACTTGTAACTCTTAAAAACAGTAATCTCTATTAGGGCAGTTAAAAGGAGTATACTTATATAGAAATTGTTGGTATAAATTGACTTTGATGTGATGATAAAAAAATTAATTGAGGAGTGAAATTAAAAAGCTTTAGTAGAAACAAAACCAGTGCTAGCAATTAGAAGGAAAGCAGATACTTATGAAACAAGCATTACAGCAAGTGTCTATGATAAAGGCCTCATTTCTCAAATGTATAGCCAAAATTTATAAGGATACAAGCCATTCATCAATAGATAAATGATCAAAGGATATGAAGAAGTAGTTCTCAGATGAACTAAATCAAAGCTATCTATAGGCATATAAAGAAGTACTCTAATCATTCTTGATTGAAAAAAAAATGCCAATTAAAACAACTCTGAAATATTACCTCACACCTATCAGATTGGCCAATATGACAAACAAAGGATAAATGTTGGAGAGAATGTGGGGAAAATGGGACACTAATACACTGTTGGTGGAGTTGTGAATGATCCAACCAGATCCAGAGAGCTATTTGAAACTATTCCCAAAGGACAACCAACCTGTGCACATCTTTTGACCAGCAATAACACTACTAGGTCTGTGTCCCAAAGAGATCATTAAAAAGGAAAAATGACCTACATGTACAAAAATATTTGTAGCATTTTTGTGGTGGCAAAAAATTGGAAACCGAGGGGATGCCCATCAATTGGGGAATGACTGATCAACTTGTGGTATATAAATGTAAGGAATACCATTGTGCTATATGAATGATGAGGAGGTAGATTTGAAAAAAACTTGGAAAGACTTAAATAAACTGATGCTGAGTGACATGAGCAGAACTAGGGAAACTTTGTACACAATAACTTCAACATTGCATAATAATCAACTATGATTGTCTTAGATCTCAGCAATACAATTATCAAAGACAATTTTTTAATTAAAACTTTTTATTTGCAAAACATATGTATGGGTAATTCTGCAACATTAACCCTTACAAAGCTTTGTTACAAATTTTTCCCCCCTACTCCCCACCCCTCCCCTAGATGGCAGGATATCCCCTACATGTTAATTATGTTAAAATACTTGACAAATCGAATATATGTATACATATTTCCACACTTATTATTTTTGTGCAAGAAAAATCATATCTACAAGAAAGAAAAATCAGATAAAGGAAACACAATGCAAGCAAACACCAATCGAGAGCATGAAAATGTTATGTTGTGGTCCACATTTCACATCCCTCTCTCTGGGTGTATATGGCTTTCTTCACTGAACAACTGGAAGTGGTTTGAAACATTTCATTGTTATGATCAGCAGGATGATTTCAGAGAGGCCTGGAGAGACTTGCATGAACTGATGCTGAGTGAAATGAGCAGAACCAGGAGATCATTATACACTGCAACAACAAAACTATATGATAATCAATTCTGATGGACATGGCTCTCTTCAACAATGAAATGTTTCAAACCACTTCCAATTGTTTAGCGAAGAAAGCCATATACACCCAGAGAGAGGGATGTGAAATGTGGACCACAACATAACATTTTCATGCTCTCGATTGATGTTTGCTTGCATTGTGTTTCCTTTCTCAGATTTTTTTTTTGTAGATATGATTTTTCTTGCACAAAAATGGTAAGTGTGGAAATATGTATACATATATTCGATTTGTCAAGTATTTTATCATAATTAACAAGTAGTGGATATCCTGCCATCTAGGGGAGGGGTGGGGAGTAGGGGGAAAAATTTGTAACAGAAAGCTTTGTAAGGGTTAATGTTGTAGAATTACCCATACATATGTTGCAAATAAAAAGTTTTAATTAAAAAAAAGAAACATTTCATTGTTGAAGAGAGCCATGTCCATCAGAATTGATCATCATACAGTATTGTTGCCATGTATAATGATCTCCTGGTTCTGCTCGTTTCACTCAGCATCAGTTCATGCAAGTCTCTCCAGGCCTCTCTGAAATCATCCTGCTGATCCAAGACAATTTCAAAAGATTCATGATGAAAAATGCTATTGACATCTAGAGAAAGAACTACAGAGTCTGACTGCAGATTGAGATATACTGTTCTCACTTTTTTTGTGACTTTTCCCTCTTTTTCTGCTTCCTCTTTTACAACATGACTAATGTGGAAATATGTTTACATGATTGCATATGTATAACCTATATCGGATTCTTTGACACCTTGGAAAAAAGAAATGGGAAGGAGGGAGAAAAAAATTTGAAACTCAAAATCTTATTAAAAACTGAATGTTAAAAGCTATTTTCACATCTAATTAGAAAAAATAAAATACCATTTAAAAAAGAAATGATAAATAAGCATACCAAAAAACTGGGAATACTTTTAGGAAGTGATGCAGGGTAAACGGAACTGGGAAGACAATATATGCAAAGGCTACAACAATGTGAGTGAAAGAAGAAAGGAAGGAAGGAAAGCTGGAAGCAAGGAAAACTGGAAGGAAGGAAGGAAGGAACAGAAACAAAGAAAAAGATTGTGAGGTGATGTATTATTACATATGCATATTATGTACAAACACATATAAATGTATGTTTGTATGAATGTGTGTAAAATTAAAGCTGAAGGCTATATAATTTCAATAATCAAATTTACTCCAGAAATGAGAAAATGTACCTTCTTTCCTTCTTTAATGAGATGGCAGACTACAATTGGAAAACATTACTAATATTGTCAGAATCAGTTGATAATGTTGTCAGTTTTGATGAACTGCATTTCATTCCTTTCTTTTTGTTTTTTGTTACAAGGAATAGATCTCCTAGAAATGGAGTTTATATAATATTTTTTTAAAACACAGGATTAAACAATTTAGATGGAACTTTAGAGATCCTCTGATTCAAGAAATCTTTGTGGGTTCATGAATGCACAAATGGTCTAAGGATAGATTAATAGTGTGAGGAGAGGTGAGTTTGAGCTTGGAAAAATTTCATCTTTTTCTTTTCACTATAAAGGAAATGTAAAGTTTTCTTTAGTTATGAATATAGGTAACAAATATTCTGAGGAATCAACAAAGTTTAGGAAAACCTGGTCCAATCCAGCCCCTTCTCTTTATGAAAGCAAGGTGACATAACTAATTATTGGCTGAGCTAGGATTCAAATCCAGGACTCTTTCCACACTATACTGCCTTTCAGTGACAAGTGTTCTCGATAAGTTAAACAGTTGTCGCATTTTAGAGAAGAGTTTCAAAGCATGACTCAGTCTCAAGGACTTCATTTGAAAGAAAATATAAAATGGAACCTGTTATTTTTGTTGTGCCAGGTTGTATTGTGTAGCTGTGGCCTGTCAGTACCACTATCCAAAATAATGCTTCTGATCACCTAACCTTCTTTCTTAGACACAACCTCGGGGACAGGTTGGGGGTTGGAGGGTGGGGGGTAGGGAATTACACTTTGCTGTGTTCTGCTCTGTTGGGTCAGTTCAAAATGGCTTTTCTGTCTCACTCCAATGGTTTCATGGAAGTGAGGATTGATCTGTGAATCTCTTGCATGATGTGTTTGAAATATTTATCTCAGGTTGAGGTGTCAGGTGGTGGTGTCCAGCTCGCTCATTACTAGGCAGTGTAGGGAAGCAGGGCTGTCAGGGAGTTTTCATTTTCATAAGATATGGCTCTGTTTTGATTTTTATGGACAGCAGGTTCTATACTTTGTTACACTTAGCAGTCAGAAGAGCTGCTATTGAGTACTTGATTTAAGCATTATAAATGGTAAACTAAGGGTAACTCTGCATTACATACCAGTTGTGTTCAAAGCTATGTGTTTGCCCTCGATACAGTTAACCTTCCTCTTTGATTCTGTCCCTTTCTATATTTTCACTGCGCTTTTCTTGTTAAAATACTAAAGAAGAGTTTACACAATTGGTGGCTGTTGAATTGAAGAGAGAGTAGCAAAAGAGAAAATACTCTGGCTCTAGAGTCACGGGACCTGGTTTAAATTCCACCTTTTTTATTTATTATCTTGGTGACCTCTGGCAAACCATTACACCTCCCCAGGCCTCATTTTCTTCATTTGTAAAAGGTAGATATTAGAACAGGATTATAGATCCAGTGGTGGAGTGGGCAGAGAGTGGACTAGAGAGGCTATCTAACCAACTTATTTTACATTTAGGAAAATTGAGGGTCCTCAGAACCCAAGTTCATACAGGTAGTACCAGAGATGAGACTCAAACCTAGTTCATATAACTAAATAATCAATGTTCTTTCTATTATAAATGCCTCTGAGATCCCTTGAAGATCTAGAACTATGATTATATGAATAGGTTACATTTTGCTTCCAAAATCATTCTATTCTTCTCTGACAATGAAGGAAAGATATTAAGATGGGGAGGAGATAAGTGGCCCCCAAGAGATGAAAATATGCTACATAAATTTAATGGGAGCTGGTGAACGCTCCTAACGAGCTCACTTTCATATTAGGTTCATCTCTTGCTTCAGATTACTTAGTAAGAAACAAGGCACCCAGCAAGATGTGACTCTCAATTCCCTAGCTATGTTCTGTTTACCCTTGCCATTGTTACAGTCCATTGGGTGGGAACCTAGACTAACACTGTTAAGCCAATGGATTTCATTATGCCGCTGCACTGGAACCTGACAGAGATATTTTTACATTATAGAACCTACCCAACATTGTACTTCTTAAATGTTTTCATTGTCTGAAAGACACATCTCATAGCTGTGGGAATAGGAATGTTATCTTTAGGTCAAATTACTGTGTGGTGAAGCATGGCCCAATTTTCGGTTTAATGCAAATCCTATTTTTGGGTTCTGCATGAAATGCCCATTGCCTTTGAGGCGCTTATTTCAATTTTATTAAAGAAATGCTGATTGCAAGTTATGAGAGGCTATTAAATTAAAACAGCTTTATTTAAAAGCATTTTCACTTTGGATAATGACAGAGCAAGGTTGCTGTTCTGATTGTGGGGTCCCAGACGAGGTGATTTCAATTCTGCACTTGATCCTGCTGAAAGCTTCTTTGTTCATTATAAAGAAATCTCCACATTTTATGTTGTGATAATCTTGAATTTTTCACAATACCATAAAAACACCAATTCTGGCATTAGAACACCAATAAACTTAAAACATCAAGTTAGCAAATAAAACCTTGCTATAGTAGTCTTAGATACATGAATTATTCTTGATTCAATTATAGAACCAATTGTAACTGTTATATTTAGTTTTGGAAAACTGAAATCACTGATCTTCTGCATTTCTAGTTTTTATTGACCCAATTAATCAAACAATAGGTGGTGTGAGTTCCACTAGCCAGATATTCTCCTCTTTACCCTCCAAGTTACTTTGGCACTCACCTACAAGAGGCTTTTCTAACTTTTCTGTACTTAAGGCTGATATTCTTAGATGGAGCTTATCAGAGGCCTGATCCAGAGAATTATGTGCCTGAATCTGCTGGCAGTTCCCCTTGTCCCTTCTGGGTTGTCACTACATCCCTGGTGGCAGAAAGTTAGATTACTGCTGAGCACACCATTCTCTGTTGGTTGCTTAGTCTTTGCTTACTAGAAAGATGGATGGATGTATAAAAAAGAAATATTCTTTAGCAATATCCAAAAATATAAGGACTTTTCCTGTATCTTCTGATTCATTCTCCTTCCATCCCTCTAGCCGATGTTGAGAGAGAGTTTGGAAAAAAAACAGTCAAGCCTCATTAAAATTTGCACACTGCAAATTTAGAATTGGTGACAGTTTGGAAGGGGTATAAGTGAGAGAAATTTTTCCTGTCAAAAACTAATATTTTCATATTGTATATTATGTATAAAAACAAGAATCTGTGTAAAATGTTGATTTTATTTTTCAAGTATCCTGAGGCATTCCATATTCTTTTTTAAACACAAACCAATGATGTAGTATTATTTCCAAACATTTTTCTCTATTCTTTTGGAGGACCTCTACTGAGAAAGTAATACATTACCCTGGTTATATCTAGAATTAAAAATAGTAGAATAGAAGTTCTCTTTCCTAAATATGATAGTGCCAACTTTTTACTAATGTATGCTGATTATTTTTCACCCTATTAGACCTTTACTCTAATTTCTAGCAATGATACTAAAACAAGTGCTCAATGTTTCATTTTATTTTGTTTCTAAAAGAATACTAGCTATTTAAAGTGACTCTTGGTTCTGATATTATGTGGATTCTCTGGTAGAGGGAATTATTTCTGTTTAAGATGAAGGTCAGGAACAGATGCTTTTGGATATGGTGAATGTAGCAGGTGTCTGTAATGTGTCTCTACTCTGTGGGAGCTAGAGTGGCCTTGAGGGCTTCCAGAAGGGACATGGATTCAGTGAATTGTTAAAAGTAGCTTTGCACAAGCTGGTACTTGTGACAGGGCTAAAACGTAGCAAGAAGTTGAGATGCAAAGTGAGATTTTGTGGAAAAGAGTTGATTCATGCAATTTCCTTAGCTCTTTTCCCCATTTCTAGCACAAGACATTGAAAGGTGGCTATTCCATTCTATGAGGCCATTCGCAGAAACAAGGAACACAGAGAACTAGTGGGCCAGACAACTGACACTGACTACTTGCTATTTGTCCCTTCTGCCACTGAGTTGCTGCAATCCAAGTTAGGAAGAGTGAAGGAAGAGACAAGACAGATCCAAAGAGCCTTGACATAGAAGAAGAAACTTTGAAGTGGAGAGGAAATCAAGGAATTATAGTGACAAAATAGACCAATATCCAGAGGCAGGAATAAAGTAGTATAAGACTGACAACTGGTTATACCAGTATAGAAGATCAATCCTCATCCCTGATACTTCTCCCTCATTTCTCCATTGTTTGCAAGACTGATTTTTGAAGTATTGCAAATACATTAATACTTTCTTTAACTGTGCTCACTACCTGCTTGTGTGGAAGGAAGATTAAAATGTTTGAGTAAAGCACTCCAAGGAAAGGGGACATTTGAAAGTGTCTACAATTTTATTGAAGTCTTATGAATGAGGTAGCATGACAGAGAACTGGACAGGTATGATCCTTTTTTGGAAAAAAATCATGTCTTTTATTTAGCAAGTGGGAAAATTATTCCTTAAGCATATACATAAATGTGAAGATGCTAAGAAACCCAGTGTGGTGAAATGACCAAAAGATTTGACTTTGGATCAGGACCATCTAGGTTCAAATCCTATCCCATCTTATATCCTAAAGAGATCTTAAGAGGAGGGAAGGGGCCCCATATGTGCAAGAATGTTTGTGGCAGCCCTTTTTGTAGTGGCTAGAAACTGGAAACTAAAAGGATGCCCATCAATTGAAGAATGGCTGAATAAATTGTGGTATATGAATGTTATGGAATATTATTGTTCTGTGAGAAACGACCAGCAGGATGATTTCAGAGAGGCCTGGAGAGACTTACATGAACTGATGCTGAGTGAAATGAGCAGAACCAGATCATTATACACGGCAACAACAATATTACATGATGATCAATTCTGATGGACATGACTCTCTGCAACAATGAAATGTCTCAAACCAATTCCAATTGTTCAGTGAAGAAAGCCGTATACACCCAGAGAGAGGGATATGAAATGTGGACCACAACATAACATTTTCATGCTCTCTATCGATGTTTGCTTGCATTGTGTTTCCTTTCTCTTATTTTTTTTCTTGTAGATACAATTTTTCTTGCACAACAATAAGTGTGGAAATATATATACATATATTTGACTTGTCAAGTATTTTAACATAACTAATATGTAGTGGACTTCATTCCATCTAGGGGAGGGGAGGGGACTAGGGGGGAAATTTTGTAATGGAAAGCTTTGTAAAGATCAATGTTGAGGAACTACCCATACATATGTTATGCAAATAAAAAGCTTTAATAAAAAAAAATCCTATCCCATGTACTTACTACCATTGGAAATTTGATTTACAACTTCTCTGTCAGTTTTCTCATCTGTTAAAATGGAGATAATAATAGTTTCCATTCCCCACAAGTGCTATGAGGATAAAATGAGATCATATTTGTAAAGTGCTTTGTAAACCTCAAAGTACTATATTAGTGTAGCTGTTATTATTTATTTAATGTGGTACATTAAAGTTAAATAATGGGATAATAAAGGTAATAAGGAAATGGCAAATGCCTCCCACTCCAAATCTAACCCTTTTGCCTCAATGTCAGGAATTAAGATTTGATAATAAGTGGACAAACATATCATTATCCAAAAATGCTCTTTCCCAAAGAAACAGGGACCCAAACTCCCAGAGGCATGTTCATGCATTGCAGTAAAAGATGGTCACTTTTCATCTAGTTTGACTCTTTCTCGAGTAGTATTATTTTCATACTTCTAATTATGGTTAGATCACTTGCCATACCTAAAATAAAAGTTCAAGAAAGTAGGAAGTTTGTAAACTAAATTTGCCTTCCTCTAGTAGGCAGTGAGAATTTTGGGAGACTCATGTGGACACAGACTATACTCTACTGAGACCATTTGACTAGTGATTTTAGTCATCTTAGTCATATGAAAGATTATAGTCATTTTTTTTTGTTTGAGAAGGAAGGAAGAAGGCAGCCAAGCTTTCTCTAAGCTTAGAGCATGGAGGACATTTAATTCCAACATAGAGTGACTCATGTTCTATGCACTATGTGGTATGTATTATATGGCAAGGTTTGGAGAGTGCAGAATAAAGCACCTAGTTTGAACATATTTAGGATAAAGCATGGTCAAAAGTCTAGTTTGTTTCTGTAGTACTATATTAGTGTGTATGTGTTTGTTTTTCCTGATGGCCTGTAAATGAGCATATAAATTTATACTGGGAAGTCAAATTAAATGAACTTAAATTGACTTTTTAAAAAATATATATTACAAATAGTTTGCACATACACAGTTTTAAGGTTCACAATGCACTTTACATGAATTACTTAATTTTATCATCACAAAAGACGTATGCCATTACCACCTTCTTTGAGATAGAGGTACTAAGAATCAAAGAATAAGTGACTTAGCCCTAGGTGATTTAATAATTCAGCATAAAATGTGAGATTTGAACCTGTGCTCATCATAAATTCATGTCCTATGCTAGTTCTACTGTATCACATTGCCTTCCTATATTTCCTCAAGATTCTGTTTTGTAATGAAAACATACTTTCAAAAACAATATTAGATTGCTGGCTCATGATTTTTAGTCATCCCTTTGCCTTCCTTCCTCAAAATAAAGAACTGTGCTGAGGTGGAATTCTTTATTCAGATGATTTTCAGTGATTTCTTTCTCTTCTTCTTACCATAAAAAATGCTTTTAACTTGAAAGAATAACTATTAAAAATCTACTGGACATATATATACATATATACATACATATATGTATGTATGTATGTATATATGTATATATATATATAACCTTTAGGGGATCTCCAGAAGGAAAAAAAATCTTGGGTGGTAACTACAGTATTTCTCTACCTTTCTTCCAGAGCTTTATATGGAAATATATGTAATGCTTATGTGCATCATAAAGACTCTAGGGGGAGGTAAGGATGCTATCTCCAGGGAGTGTGGTTCATGTGGGGGGGGGGGAAACTGTATTAGGAGTTTAAAGAGGAAGGTTCATATGCCATTCTTCCTTTTACTATTTTTATGAGTTCAGGCAACTTAATCTCATTGGGCCATTTAGCATGTAGTTTTTGACATCTAAGGTCCATACTAAATCTAACTTTTAAGAATATGATCCTAATTGCTTCCTTAAATCTTGACCTAATTTCATAGATCTATTCTAAAAAAAATGGAACTAAACATGAAAACTAGAAAGAAAAATGCATTATGCAGTCATAAAATCTCACTGTTAGAGATTTTGATATGTTAACATCAATCTTCTCAAAAAAATGTTTTTCACTGGATTAAAAAAATAGTGAAGTGAGCTATATACATCCCAAAATAAATAATATCTTGGAATAGTTATAGGAGAAATAGAAGAGACTGCTGTAAACCTACTACTTAGTCCTCAATGGAAAATTGTGATGTGGAGGAAAGAGCAGAGACCTTGATTGAAGAATCAGCTCTGTCATTTATTACCTTGGTGGCTTTCACCACTCTGTTTCAGGCTGTATTTTTTTTCCCTTAAAAAATAAGGGATTTAGACAAGAAAGTTCTAAAGTCTTTTCCAAGTCTAACATTCCGATTCTGTAATTTAGCCTCCCCAGATTCACCTGCCCTGAATTCTGGGACGTATTGGTTACCATCAATAGAAGTTAGCTGACAGATTAGAAGAGTCAGAAAGATAACAAGCTATATATAGATAAATAGATATTGATATACACAAAAATATATACATACATACTCATTTATATATTTATAATATATATACATACTCATTTACATATTTATAATATATATATACATATATATCACACACACACACACACACACACACACACATACACAAAATTCTACATTTTCATGAACCAAATGTGGGACTCACCATTTAATTGGATCTTGTATTTTCATTTGAATTTGCTTCTCTCAAATTCAATGAGATCAAAACAGTTAAACATTTGCTAACATATTAAGGTTTATGAAGCCCTTTATATATACTTATTTATATGTTGTTTGATCATTACAACAAACTTGTGAGATAAATGTTGCAGTTACTATTACCCTCATTTTAGAGATAAGGAAATTGAGTCTTGGGAAAATTTGGAAATTTATCTAGCTTTATGCACAACATTAGTATTTTTCTGAATTAAAATGCAAACCCAGGTCTTACTGCTTCAAGTTCTAATACTATATAAACTTCTACAACATCTTGTTGGTTTTTTGTATGTATTTAAAAATCTTTTGTATAATATCAGCCATTACTTTTGAATTTTCTAACTACATGAGTTATTAGAGTCCTTTTGCTATGTGACCATGGATCAACATGCCCATGTTTCTAATTTCTTGTTTTTGGTCTGAAAGCAATTTTATCTGCTTAAGGAACACCAAGTGTAAAAATCCCTTTCACAAAGCAGAACAATAGCTCATCAGTTTATGGCAATAACTTACTTATATCAACCACAGAGTACATCATTTAATCCAAGTTAAAGGTTCAACTTCTAAGACCAACTGGTTCTTTGTAATTTGTACAGCAAAGAAAGCAGGGGAAAAAACACATTTGTTAAGCTGGCTTGCATGACTAGCATTGCTAAATTCTCCCGAAACATTTGGTGGCCAGGAGTGTCTTCTGATATCATTTCAGCTTTTTATGCAAGTAAATAAAGTAGATATGAAAATTAATAAAATTCTATCCTCCTCATCAGAATAATGAATAGCTAAAAAGTCATCTTCAGCTAGAAATGCAGAATTGGCTCATATTAAATGTTTCCATAAAAATAGAAGTAGGGACTTATTAATAAATAGTCTATGTTTTATCTCTGTTTGATCTTTTCTGTGAAAAACAAACTCTTTGTTATTACTTATTAAAGTGAAAGCAATTGTGTGCACCCTGGTGCCAGACCCCCTTTTGGCTCCTGTGTCATCTCACTCACTCATGTGGAAATTTTTTTAAAACTACCTCCAACATAAAAGTTAAATTTCTGAAGCACTGAAACAATTTTATACAATCCATGGTGAATATAAAAATAACCTACAATAGGGTCTTATGCCAAATTAGGCAGCACTTTAGTGATGCAGGGAATAAAGGCTCAAACTGAGAGGAAGCTAGGGAGGGAGCATTTTCTTCCTTGTCGGAATAATTGGTTCATTAAATGGAAGGAGAGAAGGAGAAGAGACAAAATGGGAGGAGAGTTTCCACTATTAAATATGTATTATTCAAGGTCTTTCTCTACTCACTTTTTGGTATCAGGGTAGATGTGTACAAACGCTAATAAGCAACAAAGTGGATAGCAGTGAGAGCCAGACTCCCAAGTATTCAACTCTGCCTATTCCCATTGACAAGGAGGTGGACACACTGGCTCCCCAAATCCAAGGAATCAGGCCTCCAAGCCAAGCAAAGGGAAAATAGGGCTGATTACAGTCCCAGTAGTCAAGAACTTCCTGCAAAAATCCCAATACATGGATGTATTTATACACAGACCAATGTTGAGAAAGAGCACACACAGTCTGTGAAGTGCTCTGAACCCCTTTGGGATGAATGGGGCTATTATAAACATAAGTCATTATTAGTAGCTGGCATAAATAGGTTGGCCTGTCATGGGGTTAAGATCTGTGATCTTTTGGGACTTGCTCCTGTTAAGAGCAAGGGTACTCAGCTGCTGTGTTACACTGAAATTTGTCTTAAGAACACAACCAAGGGACCATAACAAAAGCGGTTTCTTATAGACATGGTCTTTAATTAAAGTGGTGGTTGAAGAGAGAGGGTTGTCAATTGGAGGTGACCCTTGGATCGGGTTTTGCTCTCCAACTAACTGTTCAGTTTGATTTGAGGGACAAAGAGTCAGGAGGGGACCAGAGGGAATAAGATCAAGGCAAGAGACACATTTGCTTGTGATGTGCAAACTACAAAAGGTTCAAAGTTTGGGGTTTGGTTCAAAAAAAATCCCAAGAGTTCAGATGATTTTCTAAACCCTCTGAACTTCATGAATACAGTGAACCAGCTGAAAGAATTCTCACAAGAACAAAATGCTTCTCAGATTGTTTTTGGCCACTTTACTTAAGAGTCCTGAATCTCCAATGCTGGCAAGGAAGCAAGTTAGTTGAACAGAAACAAGGAGCAGTCCATGGTGTTCCTCATATGGATTTTAAATAGCCCATATTAGAACAGGGTTTACTAAGAAAACAAGAAGCTTTAGGGTGGGGATGAAGAAAGGATTTGTGAAAAGTAAAACAGGAACAGAGGCCTTTAATCGTAATTCACAAAATACCAGAGCTGGAAGTAGATCCAGAAGTCATGTGATCCAACCCATTCATTTTACAAATGTGAAAATCTAAGAGCAGTAAGAGGAAATGACTTGGCCAGAGACATGCAGTTAATACAAAGCAATCAAATGTCTGACTATAGAACCAGTACTCTTTCTTATTGTCCATTCTGCTCTATCTTATGTTTGAAGATGGAAAAATAGAAGTCAAGATGCATTTGGTTCATTTGTCATTAATAGGCAAGTATGTGAAAGAAAACCCATTATTACAGAAAGTGTCCTCAGAATTGTTTATAAGTAGTAATGTCCCTCAAAACCATATAGATTCATAATTTTGGTCAAGATGGATGTCTTTCCTTTCTCATCCTGAGATAAAAGGATGGAGGAAAGGTTGGTTATAGTAACATGGCCCAATTGAAGAGGAAAGATTGAACTCAAAGTCTTAATTACTTCAGTGGACCACTACCACTATTTTTTTTTCTTGGAAGGCTTCAGGATTAACTCTAGGCAAAATTGTGAAGCGGCTAGAATTTAGTATTTTAGAACTACCTACATCCTTTTCATAACATTAAATATCAAAGCTACTTTAATCTTGGATATTAAAATGTAATAGGACTCTGATACCATTTTCCATCCCAAAAGGATAGAAACAACTGAGTTTAAAAATACTTATTTAAGGTAGGAAGATACCAGATGGCAGCTTTTTTCTATCATATGGCTACACTACATGTGAAATCCACTGTGGCCCAAATGACCTCTTCTTTTCATACCCAAGAGTGACCTCCCCAGCAAAGATCTCATTATATTCTGGAGTTTCTTATTGCCTTTACCATCAAATGAATTGAAAGCACAGGCTGTGCTACTTGTGCCATGAACATTCTGTGGTGCTTGCTTGGGCACAAAAGTTGTTAGTTATTGTTCTTTTAAGCACCCCATATATTCTTGTTTTCCTGTGTTTTGAAGCACAGATCTTTGTATCAAACCCCCTATCCACTGTCACATCCAATCACACAGATGTTGCATATTATCTTTTGTTTCAGAAATGAAAATATTCTAAATGCATACCCATTAAAGTTTTCATGATATCTTCAGCTTGCACAAATCACAAAGTCCTTGAGTTGGAACAGATATCAGAGGGCAGCCAGATGAATTTCTTCTACAATATATCAAAAGCCACAACAAAACAAAACAAAAGAAAATCAAACAAAAACTTCACTATTCATTCTCACCTTGAAGACCTCCAATGAGAGGAGTCACTTATCTCCCTCATGTGCCTGTTCTATAGCTTTTCAGTGTCCTTCCTAAAATGTAATATCCAAAACTGAAGACAATACTCCAGTTATGGTCTGATTTGGGAAAAGAAAAAAGCACTGCTAGGACCTTTCTAATCCTTGATACTGTGACTTTCTTAATTTGGCCTCTTGCTACAAAACATTTTTAATCCCTGTGAAGTATTTTCTATCCCTTTAGAAAATTAGACTGAGAAATTTTCACATGTATTTTTTTTCATGATCTATACATTTGTATGTACAGTGGATAATAATTCCTAACAATTTTGTAACACCTTATGGTTTTCAAGGCACTTTATATACTTTATCTTGTTTGTTCCCTATAGCATACCTAAAGGGTAGGTTCTATTATTGTCCTCCTTTTAAGGGCTAAGAACCTGATGATGATGGTGAAACTAGAATATTTGACCTTGAGTTATGGCCTTGGAGGGTACCTGAGTCAGTATTTGAACTTAGCACTTATTAACTATATGGAGTGCTCCATTCACCATTTACTATCTGTCTTTGGTAGATGTTTTATAGATGTTTATTGAATTTATTCAATACTTATTGAATTTTTTAAAAAGAATTGAGGCTTTTTTAAACTCATCTTTATATTGTGCTCATAGTTGACTAAAACTCCCTAGATCTTTTTTTTCAGATGAACTGTTTTCAAGTAATCCCACCCCCATCTTATACTTATGATGTTTATTGTTTCTACCAATTCAAGTGGAAAACATTACATTTTTTCCTACTGAATCCCTTCTAATTAGTGTTGACCCAAGATCTTGCCTACCAAAGCCATTTTGGATGCTGATTCTGTCTTCCTTTTGGAAGTTAGTCCTCTAAACATTGTAACATATGCAACTTTGATAAATAAGCTATCTATGCTTTATGCATTGGCAAAAATGTTAGATGTCACTAGGCAAGACATATTCCTGAATCATTCCAACAAGATCTCCTTCCATATTGATGTTGATCCATTAATGACTACACGTTGGGACTAGGTCGGAATCCACCTAATTGCACTATTGCTTAACCTATATCTTTATTTTTGTGCCAGAAAAATATGTTAATCAAATGATTTGCTTAAAACCTGAATTCAGAAGTATTTATTAAGTGTTTACTACATGACTGGCACTATGCTAAGTACTGAAGAAAAAAATGCGAAAGACAAAAGAGTCTTTGCTTTCAAGGGAATTTTGGTCTAAAGAGTAATAGGAATTATAAGATGATTCACAGGGCAATTAATGAATATACTATTTCCAAAAGCAGTAGTATTGTTGATTTAATTACTGTACTCAAATCTTGAAATAGAGAGATGTTAGGACAGGATATATGGCAATAGGCAAGATGATCAGAGATATGGCTGTATGCAGTATGAATCATTGTCTGGTTTAGTCCGGGATTAGCAAATTTAACAAGTTTCCACTGATTCATTCACCAATCAAGAAGATCCAAACCCAGGGAAAGGGTTCAATATTGAGGAGACTAAGTTACTCAGGAAATGGGAATACATATTCTAGAGGTCTGCCCTAGGATACTGCTATATTAGCGAGAAGTATAAAGGCAAAGATGTATGGCAGATAGCATGATCCTCATTCTACTGTCCCAGGAATTAAAGGCATCTCAAAGGAATGGCTAACCAGATATTTCACAATCACCTCTGGTCTTCATTGTATGAGCAACTCACAAGGACTATAATTCCTATTGTAACCTATTGTGGCTTGATGCTATATGTATTATTCTTCTGGTACCTATTGTTAAATGATCTATTTTGGTAATTACCTCCTCCTTTTCTAGATTTCCACAAACTATTCTTTCCAGCAGATCATAAATAGACTTCTCCAAAGGATTTAAATAAAATTGAAATATGAAAGCTTAAAACATATAGATTCTGTATCTCCCCCCCATTTAGAAAGTTCAGGATACATTTCCCTTTCTCCAATTATGAAATTCCTCATTTGTACTCTATCTTCTTTCAGAGATCACTGATAGTGGCTTAGTAATCATGTACACCAAATTTTGCATTACTTTGTAATGTAGTTGATCTACTTTAGCTAACATTGTTTTGTCAAGAAAATATAAGTATTTTCTTATTATCCCAACATATTTTTGTGTATAGTTCCTTTTATTTTTTTCACATATTTTATTTTTTCAAATTATATGTAAAGATAATTTTTAACACTTATTTTTATAAGATTTTTATTTCCATTGTTTATCCTTACCCCCTTCCCAAGATGACAAGCAATCTGATATAGCTAATTCCCATACAATCATGTTAAACATATTTCCATGTTAGTCATGTTGCAAAAGAAGAATTCTAACAAAATGAAAAAAACACTAGAAGGAGGGGGGTGGGTGGAGGTGAGGAGGAGGTAAAAATAGTGTGCTTAAATCTGCATTCATATTCTATGGTTCTTTCCCTGAATGTGAATAGAATTTCCCTTCATGAATTTTTTGGAATTGCCTTATAGATCATTGTATTGCTGAGAAGAACAAAGTATCAAAGTTGATTATCGTACAAAGTTACTGTTACAATGTACAATATTCTCCTGAATCTATTCACTTCACTCAGCATCAGTTCATGTAAGTCTTCCCAGGTTTTTCTGAAATCTGTCTGCTCATCATTTCTTATAAAACAATAGTATCCCATTGCATTCATATACTACAATTTGTTCAGTCATTCTCCAATTGATGGGTGTCCTCTTGAATTCTAATTCTTTGCCAACACAAAAAAAAGCTGCTTTAAACATTTTTGTGCATGTGGATCCTTTTTTCCTTTTTATGATTTCTTTGGTATGCAGGCCTAGTAGTGGTATTTTTGGATCAAAGGGCATGCACAGTTTCATAGTCCTCTCTGCATACCTCCAAATTGCTTTCTAGAAGGGTTGGAACAGTTCACAACTCCACCAAAAATGATTAGTATTCCAATTTTCCCACATCTTCAACATTTATCATTTTCTTTTTCTGTCATATTAACCAATCTGATAGGTACCTCAGAGTTGTTTTAATTTGCATTTTTCTAATCCATAGTAATTTAGAGCATTTTTTTATATGACTATAGATGGCTTTAATTTCTTCATTGGAAAACTGCCCACTCATATCTTTTAATCAGTTATCAATCTCTCCCAATATATTTTAAGTATTCATTCCATATTAGCCTTTCTTGGTTCATCTGTTACAAGCTAAATATCATTCCCCTTGGCAGATAAAATTAAAGCCAAGTAACAGTTGAATAATTTCTGTCATCTGGCATCAGATACTTCCTATGAGACCTTGGGCAAATCATTGAATCCCTGTTTGCCTTAGTTTCTTTATTTATAAATATAACAATAATAGTATCCATCTCCTTGGGTATTATGAGGATCGAAGGAGATAATAATTATAAAGTACTTAACAGAGTACCTGGCTTATAACAAATGTAAGTAAATGTTAAGTGTTTATTGTTGTTGTTATCATCCTATCAAAAGCAATGTTTCTATTCCTTCTGGATTCCAACCTTTTTCTCATATAAAACACACATACATACACACACACAAACACACACACACACACACACACACACACACACACCTACCTTTCTATTTACTTTCTCCTAAAGCCTCAGTTCATTCTGTACTCCTTTCATGATGTTTACATGGCTGGGCTGGGCAATTTTATTCATATTCTGAAGTTTTTCCTTGTTTCCAGAGGACATCTCAAAAACTTCTAGACAAATCTTTTAAAATTCTTAAGTTGGTTGTAGAATTCTCTGTGCATGCACACAAGTCTCCTTAAGACAGCTTCTTTTCATCTTCATTAGAATTATTTCTCCTTATGTCTTCAGAATTTTGCTCTTGACAGTGTCCCATCCCTCCCAAGATGACTTCATTGCAGAAATTCAGTCTAGTAGGTCCTACCCTGCAATATACTTTGAAATCTGTCCTCCCAAAATCTAGGCTGCAAAGTCAAATTATGTCCATATTTTTCTCTTCTGATCCATCACAAATGCTAAAACAAAATTGTCAACCCCATTCCCACAATTTTCCCTGAAAGTTCTCATTTTTTTCCCATCTATCAATCAATCAACAAGCTTTCATTACATTCTTATTCTGTGCTGAGCTCTGTGTAAAGCTAGTTTAGGGATATAAAAGTCGAGGGCGAAGGGGAGGACTAAAACCAGTCCCTGTTCTCAAAGAGTTTACCTTTAAATGGTGAAGACAAGATGTACAAAGATAAAAATATACAACATACATGCAGAGTATGTGAATACAAAGTCCTTAGATTGGAATGCACTAGCATCTAAGGAACTAAGAAAGGCCTGGTGCAATAGATGGCATTTGAAAGGGAGTCTTGAAGCAATAAATTCACATTTGAAATGAGACTCACAATAAAAATTCACTAGTGAGACTCAATAGTTCATAGTTCCTTACACCTTTTGAAGGATGAGATTATTGTTAAATCCAGTCAAGTATTAGCTCCTCTGTTTTGACTAAAACTTAATTGAATCTGACCCCACCCACATCTCTACTGTATCATACCCCCTTGCCAGGATTATATCTGTTTTCTAAACTTACCAGCTGCTTTTGTTATACCTCCCACAACTATTAGCATTTTAATAGCAATAGGCTATTAGGCCAAAGGAATAACTCTCCAATGAAGGGTTTTTAAGGATTTTTGAATACTCCATCCTGCAAAAAGGGAATGGGACAAGGGATTTAAAAGACTTTTTTTTTTTTCCAAGGATCCTTTAAAGGGATATGTAGGCCAACACACACACACACACACACACACACACACACACACACACACAGGTTTTAGTGACAGGCTTCAGACATGCCTGTGAGCCTACACACTACTGGTGAATAGGATGCCACTGTAGATAGCAAATAAATTTAATTCAACCAACATTCCTACCAAATGCTTGCTATGTGCAGGGTACTATGCTAGCAAAATAGGGAACATCTTACATGTGAGATTAGAAAGGAGAGGCAATACAGACAACTGGTACTGAAGAGTGAATAGAGGTCACTGAGGGCCTAGGCAATTATGGGTGCATAATAATGGGTCTTAGTATACCAGAAGAAAATCCTACCCTCTGTCAGGCAAGCTGTCATTCCATTCTCACCTCCGACCTTCAAATTTTAAATCGATCCTTACTTTATATATCTGCCCTCCACATCTCAGGTACAAAAACATTCCAGAACAAATGTGATCTGATCATTTCCCTATAAATAGAGATCTTAATTATCACATTTACCCATTTTATTTCTTTTGAAAGGTTTTTAGAGGTTGTATATCAATGACATCCCTTCCAACAGATTTGCATTTGAAAGGCTGTTGTTCAAATTTAATTCACATTTGACACAATGTTTTCTCTTACAGAACATTACAGCATATCTAAAAATCAGTTTTCAGCAGGCTCTCTTCTTACATCCCTCTGATCATTTTTCTTTTTATTATCGGTGAATTCTAAGTGAATTTTATATATGTTGTGAATTGGGGGGGAAAAACAACCCAGTGGTTTTTTGTCTTTTACTCAGTCCCATTTTGATTTTTAACCTGAGCCTCCTCCATCACATACCCTGTGGTGATTACTCCTGAGGAGAACCTGCAGGACAGTGTCTCTAGCCTTCCTGGGGTTTCTGAAGGCCAGAACAAGCATTAACCTGAACAGAACCACAGTGCCTTGTTGATGGAGAGTCACGATTAATTTCTGTCTCATACTTTCTCTTCTCTGGTGAGAACAAGTCTGTATGAAATCACTCCACATGACCTGATGGTTTGTTTTGCACGTCAAGCTCCAGCAGTTCCAACTGAAAACTGAGGTTACATCCCTCAATTGTGTTGTAGTGTGAGTTCCCTTTAAGTATAGCAGGATGCACAGCCTTGCTCCTAGCCAATGCCTTTATCAGAGGAAAAAATTTAAATGCCAGGTATTGACAGAATAGGGCTCCCCTCCTCCAAGAGAGCTATCCAATATGGAGACAGAAGGAATACTGAATTAGTGAATATTTGTTTTGCTTGTTGTTCTCCTAATAGGAAACTTTTGGTCCCTATGGTAAGATTCTTTTCCCCCCAGTAGTGGAAGACCAAAATCAGATGCAAATGCAGCATACAAAGTAAACGGCAGAATTGTATGCTGTCTTCGTATCATTGCTCATTTTATGGTTTTTGTCAGTTTCTGAAAAACGGTGGAAGATAATTGGCCTGGGATGTAAAGCCACACTCTGCTATTCCAAGGAACAAAGAAAGACAGCATTTAGCCCACAAGGCCATATTTTGTGAAACATACTCTTCCTTTTTAATAATGAGCTGATACACAGTGCTTTTTCTTAGCTCTGAAAAACCTGTAGCTTTTTCCCCCTACAATGTTGTACAAGGTATTTAAACTGGTGCCATTTGTAATGCTGTAGTCTGTATCGAAGGACAAGGAGAGCCCATACTTGTTATCTTAACAAAAGGAGAATGACTGTAGCACTCTGGGGTAGCCCTGTGAGAGCTGCAATATCCTTCCAGTATATTTGACCTTATAGAGATAGCATCAGAGACAGTGATAGCAAATAATCTGGATCCAGCGGCTGCCAACCCAGCCACTATCATGATCTGCGGGGTGCTTTCAGTATTTCCTGTTTAGAAGTGGACAAATATTTGACAAGGAATACAAATATGAAAATCTGACAGATGAATTCAGTGTATGCCCAAGGAAAAGAGTATATACTCAATGGCTTCTGGGGAAATTGCTAGCACATTGCCATTAAGATTTATTTATTTCCAGCATGTTTGTGGTTTGGTATACAAACATGGTCATCCCTAAACAATCCAATGCTATCTTACCTCAGTTAAACTGGGCAAAACTATGGACTTTGTAGCGGCAAATCAATAGTCTGAAAAGTGACCTCAGTAACTCTACTTACCTTCTTTCCTATCCTGGAACTCTAGCTTCACATCACAGGACTTGAGATACAAGGAATTTCAGTCACCCAGTCTAACTCTTTTGATTTACAGTTAAGAAAACTAAGAACATGAGAGAAATAAATGACTTGCCCAAATTCACAAACAGGTAGTAGGCAAATGAGCCAGGATCTAAATGTAGATTTTTTTATTTTATTTCTCAATTTAACCACTTAAAAACTCATTTTTATTAGTTTTTTACTTATTCTCAGGTAGAACTCTTTCTTACCAATTATATCATATGTGGCCTCCTATTTTGGTTTATTCAGAATTGTTCTTGGTTTTCTTTCTCATTTGTTTTCTTTACATCTTCTGAACTTCAACCACACCACTCTATTTTGTTATTCTTCCTTTTCTAAGCTAGGTCCCTGACCGTGCAAATTCTCTTTTGCTCCTTCTTGAGTCCCAGTGTAGATCACAGATCAGGGCAAAGCACAAGTAATGTCATTGAGCAATGAAGAGGACACAGCAGAAGGAAGAGAGAAAACTTGTGATGGAGGGCATCAGCATGATTCCATGTCTTCTCTAAAGGCTTTTGGCAGAATGAGAGCAGGAGCAGGCGAAGCAGATGGTAGGAGTCATCTGCCTTTTGTGATTCACTCGTTTGTGTTTTGCCTGTCTTTCTGTCAAATTTAGAGCCTGAGCTCTTGTCAGAAAGGCCCTCGTCCATTGTTACTTTTATGTATCACCTACAGCACCTGTAACATATGATAAGCATTTGATATTAATAATAAATTTTTGATATGTAACTTGGAGACCATAAGCATTTGGATATGACAAACTTGACTTGAACTAATGATGTCTGGAGTTGGTTGGATGACCTTGAACAGAGCTGGCTGAAGTTCACTGTGTATATTTTCCCAAACAGCTTGTACAGTCCTAATTATTCAACTACTGGTGGACTCTTCATCAGACTATGGATGCTGAGCAATATTTTTTTGTTAGATTTAGAACAGTAATAAGCTATGAAAACAGTAGGAGTTTTGAGCATGCAAAGTTCATCATTCAATTACCATTTATCATAATGAGTACTATATATAAACTCATGATACCAAGATGGGGAAGGTTTATATTCCTTGCTCTTTTATCCCTTATTCAATCCAAATGAGAGATGAGAAAATTCCCCGGATATGTAAATATAAAGAATTGTTTATTACCAAGAGCAGCATAGTCCAAATGTGAACTTTAAATAGAATTTAACTAATCTTTCCACAGAAGTTAATTAAGAAAGAGATTTGTCATTAGATTGGGGCTAAGGAGATGGGGAGTGAAACAAAGGAAAGTTGCTAAACTTGGAGACATAGGACAAAAGTTCTAATACTGACTTCTACTACCCCTGACTATGGCCAAGTGATTTAATTTCTTAAACTCCAAGTTTCTGGGTAGGTTAAACTAAATGACCTCTAAAATCCCCTTCTGCTCTGTGTGTGATAGTATAATCTCATCAACACTTCTGTTTTGAAATTATATCCCTGCCCTATCATATCACGTAAAAAACAGCATGATGAATGATAAATTATTGTGTCTTTATAAGGTCCTTTTCTGGGGTAAGGATGAGTAATAAAAATGGAGTGGTGACTTTTAAACTCTTGTCCTTGATTTGTTTTACTCAAATTTTGTTCAACAATAAGTTCTTGTCACTGTGCCATAATTTGTGAAAATAGGTGACAGTGATAAGCATATACATAAACCTGCTTGACAATTTGATCTGATGATATTATCATTTCCATAGAAGTAGTGTGAATAGCAAGTGTGAAGTATATATTGGCTAATTTCCATGAGTAAGAAATTCCCAGTTATAGTAATTTATTCCCTTATAAATTTCCCTCAAGACTATCTCATAGGCATGAGAACATATATTCAAAATAACATTCTCTATTTGTCTATTTATCTACAGACATGGCATCAAAAATTATGAGATTCTAAAACTAGAGTTGGAAAGAACTTGAGAGGTCATATTGTCTACTCCCTTCATTTTACAAATGAAGAAACTGAGAGAAACAAAAATTAGGTGTCTTAACCAATGACATAGGGAGCAAGCTATTCTGTCAGAGTCTATACTCTGGCCCATTGACTCCAAAGCCAGTGCCCTTTCTCTACTTCACCAATCTGCTTCCCATTATCCATGTTAAATGAATATTTTTAAGTGTTAGGCAAAAGACATCATAATCATAGGACATATTTACAATTTGAGCCTAGATTTTTGCAATGAAAAGTTACCATTATCTTGATTTGGGGGTCCAAAAGTCACATTCTGACATTTTTTAAAAGAAAGTGAACCTTGGCTCCTCTAAACAATAGACAATTGTCCTCATGGCACAGAGAGACTCCATCTATGGACAGTAAAGGTTGAAGGTTAATGCTTGCTCTAGAAATTGAACCCAACTGATTAATTTTAAAGAAGGAAACAAATTACTTCTTTAAAAAAAATGTAAGAATTACAAAATGTTAGCAGAAAATGAAGCTGCCAAGAAATTTGTCAAGCTTATTATAGTGCATTAAATTCAGTAACTCTTAAATTTGTTGTATTCTTCAATGTAATGTTAATCTAAGCATTTACAGATCTTGCTGTGAAAGAGAACCAGAAACTTTAGTGTCTTCCACATGTTGTGATGGGTCGTTGAAATATCTCAGATTAAAGTGATGTAACTAGAGTTTCCCATGAAGTTTGAACAGTTGAAAAGATTTCATTTGATTTTTTTTTCAAATTTCTTAAATGAGTATATGTGACCCCACATAAATTTTGCTCTGATAAAAAGTCTGCCTCACAAATAGAAAGATGAGTCCTTATAAACTCATGACATTTAAATCTAGTGAAGAGGAAAGTGCCTTGCTTGAATGGAGGAAAAGATATCTTACTGTAAGTTTTAGATATTGAGGGTTCTCCTTTGTCTTCTATGTCCCCTAAATGACTAGGAATTCCTTATAATTATCTCAGCCTATAGAATAAGAGAGTAAAGTTTGGTTAAGTAAATACAATCAAATATATGATAAATTCAGTTTTGGCTACCAAAATCATAGATTAAGATCCTAACTTTAAAGTAATCTAGGATAATTTCCACAGTTGCACTGATACCTAAGGAAGAGTTAACTGCAAATGTGAGCAACTATTCAATGATTCTAAACCAATATAATTGTCTTTATCAGAGAATTATGTAATTAGAACTGGAAGGGATAACACCATGCAATGGGAAGAGACCTGAACTTGGAAGGCCTAATTTGGTGTCAAATATCTCAGTTTGAATACAAGGTTAGCTCTGTCACTTATTCAGAGATCTAGTATAAATCACTTAACCTCTCTGAGATTAATTTTCCTTATCTGTAAAATGCAGATATTGTAGTGATAACTTTTAAGATCCTTTCCAACTGCAAATCCTATGATCCTTTATGTTATATGTCACCAGTCTTAAACATCTGATAACAAAATATATTCTACATATTCTTCAGTAGTAGGTATGTTCATCTGGATTACTGGATGATGAACTCAACACTGTTTTGTCTAACATGTTTGAAAATGACCTTTTCCACCTTGTTCACTTAAACAATAGATAGCAAGTCAATTATACCTTCTTTGAAGAGGAAGAACCATCAATATATACTGGTTGGATCAAAATGCTTTCAACCAAAACTTCAGTCACTCAGTTAAATTCAGAAGAGAATAATAAGCAGCAGATCAGATTCAATTTGTCAAAAAAAAATATTCTTTTTCTCCCAAAATTAGTTCTCCTCTTGATGTCTTTATCTCAGTGAACATTACAACTCTTTCAGATTTGAAACTACAGTATTGTCTTTGACTGTTCCTTTTCTTCTTTAATGCAATAGTTTCCAAGTCCAATCAAGTATACCACTGAAATAGCTCTCACATTCATATCTCCTTTTCTGTGCATACTGCTTTTATGACAGGATATCTAATTCTTCATTGCCACCTGACTATAATATTACAGTAACCTTTTCTTCCTCTTCCTTCTCCATGTGACAACAACACTTGGATTCAATTATAAGGAGCATTGATTTAATCCGTCTTTGCCATAGTCTGATGGGCATTAAACTTAAAAGAATGATAGAGTAGGGCAACAGCTGGTCCTGGGGCCATATCCATCTGAATTTCATAAACATGAGATGAGAAGAATGAAAACAACAATAACAATAATGGTAGCTTACACTGTAGGGTAGGTTACATTTTTCAAAGAGTACACACACACACATACACAGAGAGACACGTGCATTATTTGTTATTTTATCTAGTAGGGCTTTTTACCTTCATTCTTTGCCTCCACTAGCTATCCTTTATACTACTGCCAGAAAAACTTTCCTTATGTATAGATTCAGTCATGTTAAGCATACATATATGTTTAAAGAAAGCAGTCTGTGCCCTAAAAGATGCATTACACTGGGAGATAGCATAGTACAGTACAAGGCTCTCTGGATTTAGAAATAGAGGATCCATATATTCAAATTCTGGCCCAGACACTTAACACATGTATGAGAGTAAATCTCTTAATTTTTTCAGAGCTTCACTTTCCCCAATCATAAAATGAGGAGGTTGGACCAGATGGCCTCTAAGGTCATTTGCATGTCTAAATCTAGGATTTCAAGTTCCTTTTTACCTTGTGAAATTGGAACTGTTCAGCATTCCAGTTCCACATACAAAGTCCATATATGTAAAGAATAAAGGTGTAAAACAATTAACATATTTGAGTCTTCCTAAAAAGATATAAAAATCTCTGAGTAGGTATAACTAAGTCAGTGTAGTAATATATACCCTCTGGGTAGGGTTGGTTTGCTGCTGGCAAGGTAGCTTCCCATAGTGATAATGAAATGAACTCAGAACAAGAAAGCCCTGGGTCTTTTTCCCAATTTTGACTTATACCTACTGTATGATCCTGGCAAAGTCATTTAACCTTTTAGTGTTGTAGGTAATTCTCAAAGACTATATAGTGCTCAAGCTATTTCCAAAACCATAGATAGCAGATGTTAAATGCAAGGATAAATTAACCCTTCACAGCTTATCTGGTTCTGTTTTGAATAGGGCATATGATATACTTATCTCTCTTTCATTGCCCTCTGATCCCAATTATCAAATCCCTTTGTCTTATGTGAATATGACAGGTCTACACTCTTTTTGTCAGCCTACTCCTACCTTATTCACCTATCTCATGGATCATTCTCTCTGGAGTCTTTGTTCTATTGATACTACAATCTCTAACATTAAATTTTCATCCAATATCCCTATAATTTCTTCATATAAGAATTTAAGTTTTAATATGACCAACCTATCATTGATTGTTAATCAGAAGTGATTTCCATCATGAGGTAAACCCCTTTTCCAAAGGCTTATTATTATGCGTTTCATGTTCTGCCAAGGGCATCTTTGGTTTTGAAAGAAAGCCCTGAGCATAAATTATTATTTCCTAGCCATAACTGATAAAATTATTATTAATTCTCTAAAATAAAAAAAAGTTAATAAGTCAAAAAAGAGAATATAAGCTTCTTGAGGACAGAGACTACTTTATTTGTATTTGTATTTTCATTCCTAATGAAGTGCCTACATACATATTTAGTAAGTGCTTAGTAAATATTTGCTTTCTTATTTGATTTAAACTGAATGGCAACTCTACAGAGAGGATTCCACATCTCTTACAATACTCTCCACTGAGGGACACTCTTTTTCCAAGTTCTTTTGTTTCACAGGTCCAGAAGAGAGGATAAACAAACATCTGCAACTTTAAGACTATTGAATTTCTTACCCATCTTTAACTAATCAATCAATAAATACTTATTAAGCCTTTAAGTCCTGAAGATACAAAAAAGAGACAAAAAAATAGTGTCTGGTCTTAAGAAGCTTACCTTCTAATGAGGAAGGACATATTTACATAAAGAGTTTATGTGAGATGCCTACAGGAAGACAATGTTAAAAAGGAAAGCATTAGCAACTGAGAGAGATTGGAAAAAGTTTCCAAGCCATAAAGGCTAACTTTATTCTTATCTCCTTAAAGGAGCATTACCCTTTCCTGATGCCTATAATCATTAAGGATAATCTTTACCTTCCCCAATACTACCACCACTTCTTCTACCTCTTAGACTATACCTAAAACTTTGTTTTTAATTTCTTCTCATATTTCTCTAAATGTGTGTTCAGTCTTCCTTTGTCAGATGAAACAGGTTCATAAGATTCCTGTTTCTCCTACTCATTCTTTCATGTTCGACCATTCTTGAATATACACTTCTTTCACAAGAAGTACACTTCTTAAATACATTTTCTTTTCCCCTTCTCATGCATCATGTAATATTCAGTGTTATATTTATATATGTATATGTTATTTTACCCTATTGTACTATAAGCTATTTAAGGAAAGGACTGTGTTTTATTTTTCCTAGAACACAGTATAATTCTTTCAAAACAATAAATGTTTGTTGATGATTTTTGTGGCCTCCAAGAAGGCTTTTTGGGATTATTCCAAAAATAACAATTTCAGAGAAATTAAATGATATTTCCCTGACCACATATCTAGTAAGTATCCAAGTTGAGATAGCAACTGTCTTAATTTTGGAAACATCCTTTAGGCACACTAAGAGAGAATATTGGCTACTTGGACTATCATTCT